>JAAGVU020000044.1:17170257-17201158 GCA_011763525.2 Mormyrus iriodes | reverse complement strand
CGAATTCTTTTGTGTGTGTGCGTTTTTTTAAACATTCATCTTAGTCTGTCCTACACATTTATAACCTAAAGGAAATGTGCACTCTCTCTTCACAATGTTAGGAATGCTTACCAGTATATAAGACAGTCAAAGCTGATTTTAAAGAAGATTTCTTTTGTAGTGTGGCTACTTTCTCATTTACTGTTTTTTTTTTTGTTCACGGCAGTGTTACTGGCAAAGAACAGAAAACAAAATCATTCAATCAATCAGCCTTTTCTTACCGCCTTCTACCCCCACCTCCCAATCCCTCCCATGACTCACTCCCCAAACAAGATTAAGCAATCTCACTGTATGCGCCTGTGAAATTCCTTAGAGCCCATCTAAAAAACTAAGTGAAACAAAGTGATGGCACTACGTGTAAATGAGGCCTTTGTGTCCGAGGACAAAGGCAGTGTCTTCCTGACCCAGTGGGGGGTCCCTGAAACAGACAACAATATGATCCTTCGACTTGTCCCCTATGACAGCAGCAGGTAGCTCTTAACGAGTACATCCACGTGACAGCTCTAAACAGGACAGGCTTCCGCTATAAAGCTGTCCATCACCCAGCTGATCATTTTTAATCCTGAGGAGAGCTGACTCTATTATTCACATTTGTTAATTGTGCTACATGTAAGTAAGTTTTGACAAAGTAGGACAAGCAGCAGCTAATGTGACTCCGAGAGATTTCTGCTGGTAACAATGCCTGCTGGAACTGTGACGTCACTCTGGTGAACTTTGACCTCTGCAACACCCCCTGCATGTGATACAGGCGTGCCGGAGAGGAGTGAGTGTCAAAGGTCAGCTTCCCTCACCCGCTCACACTTTCAAGAGGCAGATAAGGCTTCAGAAAAGAGACGTCCTTTTGTTCCTATGGCGAAATTCCCTGTTGAAAAGCGCGACCGTGTAAAATCCGAATTTAAATCAGGGAAGACCTCTTTTAAATGGCGAGTCTTTTTCCGTGTCGTGACCTCAAATAAATGTGACCATTGTCCTTTCTGCATCAGTATGAAGCTATTTGTGTAGCAGCCATCAAGGACAGCACATAAAAATGTACATTGAACAATGTTGTCTCAAAACACTTTATCATAGACTTGACTACAAATAAACACAGAGCTCGAGTTGTCATGGGATGCACGTAGATGCCACCTTCCATGGGAAAAAAGCGAGAGAAACTATCCTCTTGAAAATATACCACCACCCCCCTCACCATCCCCCTAAACCGTTATATGTAATTGTCATCAGAGGTAGAAACTTCAGGTCCAGAAAGTACAAATCCAGATCAAGGATTTATTTCAACCAGTTGAGCCTAATCAACCAATCACAGAGTACTCAGCTGGTTGGTTAAAACAAAACCTTGGTCTGGATTTGTACTTTCAGGACCTGAACTTTCCACTTCAGTTTGTCATTCACATAAAGGATCACATTTCAGGAGATCAGTGCTTTCCAACCCAGTTCTTGGGGACCCTCAGACAGGCCACATTTTTGCACTGGTATGGAACTGGGAGGAAGCGAAAATGTGGACTGTCTGGCAGCGACCAGTGAGTGAGCAAAACATGGACCGGCTGAGGGTCCCCGAGGACCGGGTTGGGAAACACTACACTAGATGCCCTGGTATTCCCCTCTCCACCCCCACCCCATTTTCCCCCAAGAGAGACGAAAGGAGGTTCCGCACCATGTGCACTGCCGCTGGACCCCGTCACAATAACCCGACTTCCTGTCTGGAATTTAGGGAGCCTTCGCCTGTTGGGAGTTATTCTCATTTATTTATCGATAGCTACTTGCACAGATGTCATGGCGTTTGGATGGTACACCAAACCAACCCAAAACTGAAGTCTTGTCTCAGCAGGGGCCTAAAGCAGGATCTGAGGTCTCCCCCAAATGTTCAGAAAATGGTAGCAGCAGGTACAAAATATCAATGGGAAGATACCAACAGTCATTAGAAAAGGTACCAACAATCGGCCCAAGGCACAGTGTTTCTCATCCCAGCCCTCGCGGACACCCATACGGCCCACGTGTTCTTTTCTGCTCTTTTGCTCTCGTCTGGGGGATCCGCAAGGACTGGGTTGAGCAACGCTGATCTAATAGATTTACAGCACAACAGTTTATAAAGACAAATACAAGCAAAGGGGCTGCTTATAAATGGGAGGAAACTATGCTGGAAAAATGAACTGGAAATGCGACGTTACCTACTAGACATACTTTAAACTCCTTTCGCTACCATTTCCTGTGCCACTTCCTGGACATGGAGTCTTTTGTTAGATACATAAAAACAATAAACACACAGCTTACTGACTCCCCCCCCCAACAGCACAAAAGGTAAGGACTCACTCAGCACATCCTGAAACTTTTTTTTATGGGTTCCATTACATATTACCAAAACATTATGGGTAGACTGTATTAAAAGTGGAGCTCAATGCAAATCAGCATGCGTATTACAGTCTTACGCATTTTGAGAGTTTCATATTTCTGGTTGCACGTCTCCCTCTGTATGCACATTCTCCTATCCTTATGTTATTATTAATATTTATTATTTTATTATTATTATTTGCTCAGTTTTTATTAATCAGTAAAGGAGCCACGGCTACCAGGACCTAGCGCATTTCTGAATGTCCTCCTGCGACTTCAGGGTGCCCTCGGTGCTTGTGACGACTATAAAGGAAAGTGCGAAGAAGGAGCGTCTACATGCGTGCTGCTCAATTTCGTTCCGCCCTTCTCTCCCTCCCTCGCGATAACCGGTTTCCGCCTCGCGACGCAGGCTGACCGCGGCGCAGCTCCCCGCTAGTGACTATACTGGCTCCCCGCTCTCCAGCCCTCCGTTAGTGCTTCATGGATAGACTTACCGAGTACGGCTGGGTCTCCGGATAATGCCTGGTTTTGCAGCAAAGCGGATCTCTGCGATAAAGGACGGCCAACAGCATCAAGACCACCAGTAAAAATACTAAAGAACAGACTGAATAGGGAGGGAGATGGGGACAGAGGGAACCAGTTACTCATTATATGAGCTACGCATGAATGAGACAACTGTCATATTAATGCTTCCACATCAGACTCAAACACAACTAAGGGTTTTGTAACGACAGTTTTCTAAAAAGATCTGGAGAAGTCGCTGCTCAGTCTTGATGCTCAAATTTGCAAAACGGTTGCTGTGTTTTCCGATTAACTTAACCTACATGACAGCTAGGACAATCAGTCAGTATAACCCATAATTAAATATACTTCTTGTTACATACGGTAAACAGAAATGTTAGGCTAAAATAATATTCATTTTTAGTGCACGATATTTCACATAGTTTGTTCCCATGGTGTTGTCCGAAAGTGAATTTGATTTCGTTATTATAGGCTAATAGCAGCCTGCACTTGTTACCCGAGACACTGACCAAAATAATCTGTTGGAATATATGGGCGAATGGATGTAGGCTACTTGGTTTAAGTCAATACTTCGTTGATTTAATAAAAAGTATAATCGACAATGTGAATGAATCTAATCTTTGCTTAGTGGGTTTGGCTAGCGCAATATAAAATGCACATTATGCATTGCGGCTGACTTTAGAAATTAACAGCAAAACGCGGAGAACTTACTAGAAGCCACGATGACTGTAAGATGGTCCGTTGTTAGCGGTGGGGCCGAAGCGGTCGGTGCGGCCGGGGTGAGCATTTCCCTTTATGATCGACTTTAAGACTTTATGAAAAGGCAGAGAAAGTTCTGTCCGTGGCATGTCCGGTGATCCCGTTACGCGTCTTGAGCTCCTGCATCTCAGAGCCCGGACCACGCGTCCGGCGCGCAGTCAGACCTGAGTTACAGGCTGCGCTCGTCCAATCCCGTGACGGGGCTGTAGGAGCGCATCGTGACTGGCACGTTCACAAGACACCTTTTTTTCTCAGCTTCAAACTTTATTTTACCACCACGTTTTGCAGTCTTATAGATCTGATACGGTAACGTTCAAAATATGCTTATCCATCGGACTACATTCCGGTAAACTTTTCATTCCAGGAATAGTTTCTAAAGTTGTTCTCTTCAATAGCCCACTAATCATATCGTTTTGGTAGGGAGCAAAATTTTACAGCAATGATCAACTGTCCTTACGAGTAGATGTTAATTTATGTCGATATATTGGGGGGTAATGTTATTTTAACGCAGCATTCCTGTTACTAATACAGATAAGGCGGTGTGATGTTTGTTTAGACGTGAGACCCCCACCAGCTGTTTTGCTATCACTGTCTATTAAGTACAGTAAACAAATAAAACACATCTGCTCGAACAAATGGTAACGCTGTGTAGCTTCGTATGTCTTTGTCCTGCTTAATTTTTTACGTTTTAATGTTGATCGAGGCAGGATAGCCATGCATTCTGACAGAAAGTGCCAGAAACGTGTGGGGTAGCGCATTCCACCGCGAGAGTCCCTGGTTGCCCTGGAGATGCGGAGGAGTTTCGCTCCACGTGGGGGCGCTGTCCTCTGTTTTCTCATCTACGTTGCCGCTGTCTTGGACAATTGCTCCGGGAATAGTAGAACATGTGCAGAATTGCTCAGCAAAACGGAAAACTGTTATAGGTAATGATCATAGTCGATGCTCTCAGGGACACACTTTGGCCAAGACTCATGAAATCATATAACATCAGCGTTTAACAGCTTCTGTCACGAAGATAAATACAAGTAATGTTAGTAATGTCCGCCATGTGTTAAAATATATTGATTATATCTGTAAAAAAATACATATATACATAATCAGCAGGACTGATAGATGAAGAGGGAGGAAATAATATATATTAATTGCATTTATAAATTTATACCAGGTGTACCGCAACGTGCTCGCTCTTCAATTCCACACCATCTACCTGTGCTCGCCCTTGTGAACTCTGAGGATGGAAATAATCGTTAACGGCCTGGAGGTGTGAAACCTGTGGAGTCTTCAGGAAGGATTGGTGTACATGGAGAGAGAGGTATTTGTCAAGTTGCTGAAGACAAGAGCATACCTCGAATATCGATAGGATTGTGCGGCTACGGCTTTTAAACCATCTACAGTATTTTGACACTGATTGGCATTTAACAAATTATAGGCTTTGTTGCAAATGGAAATATATTGCACTGCACATTATTTAGTCTGTCTTTCCTAATACTTTGAAATGACTGGGGATATAAGAAGCCCGTTATTTGTTATGTGTGGTGTTCGGTCAGTTGGTTGACAGACCTTAAATATGTGGGTCGTGAGAGGAAGTTGCCCATCTGGCCCCAGACCACTAACGATAAGTGGACCAGTGCATGAGGACGATAAGCCAGTTGTAGCTACATCAGAAAAAAAGTGCTGCTTTGCTTACCGAATAAATCGTAGAATGTCACGGATCTACCCGCGCTAAACTACGACACACGGCCTAAAAATGGGCTTTAAATGCCGAGTCGCCCGGTTCGTTATCATCTGCTAAAACTAAGCTATGAATGTTGTAACCGTTTTGCTGTTTTTAATGTTTTGTAAATTATAACATGTAAAACCACAATTCGTGCACTTAATCGTTGTACAGTTTTTAAAACCATTTATGCTGCGTCATTTGTGCCTCTGGTTAGCTGACTGGGGGCTTTAGGCAGGGATAATGTGAAGCGCTTTGAGCCGATGTAATATCGTGAAAATAAAATTTAATTGAACCCAGTCATTATTTGCTATGGTTGTTTACTGATTCATGTTTTTTATATATTTAATATTTATTGCAGTGACTGCTGTTTATTTGATCCCGCGCTACATAATCCACGTCATTATAATTAGCAATTAGTTTATAATAAATGAAATGTTATTCCATTAAACAACAGGAGTGTAACGCCCAGTGCTGTTGCCGTGAGCAATATGGTTTTCGTAAATTATTGGTTGACCTTTGTTCTCATATTTACGAATGACTGTGTCAGAAAGGTGCTTAAAATAACAATAAAAACAAAAAAATTTAATTAAAAGTATTTGTTTAAATTTAATTGCAATGATCTCTGCTTCCTGCACCTACCTACCTCTTCCTGCCGTCCGCCGCCTCCCCCACATAGCTCCGACTGCTCAGACCGGGACGTGGAGGGTCACGACCATCTGAGATGAAAAGCACCTTTTATAATTATCAGGAAGCTTAATTTAGCAGTGGTTCTGCGTGCTGTGTTCTTATCACAATCTAGGAAAAAACGGTCACTTTTCTCGTTCCCAGCCCTGTGTACCCTCTACCTTAAACTTTTATTCCATTAAAACAATCTGACTTATATGAAAATTAACTAATGCACGTGTTTCAATTGGTCATTGCCACATTTTGTGACCTCGGAGCTCCGTGGCGACACTGATATGTAAAACAGGCAAGAAGAAACAGGGAATAGGACTGACTCTAAAACACCACGTGGTACGCTAAACTCGAAGTAGGCCTAAGTAGCGCATTAAATAAGACGTAAAATACTTTAAGTATCAGGAGAGACTCCCCTACAAGGTCCAATAGCAGAGGTTAAACTTAGCTGGACTAACATCGCCTTCAGGTCATGTGTTGTTTGCGCGATTTCCCGGGAGCCTGCCTGACAAACTTGAAGCGTTTACATCTGTTATCGCTAGATGGCAGCATTGAGACATTTCGATAATTTCCTCTTCCGATGGGTCCTTGAGTTACACACGCAAAGTGTCTTTTCCTTACTCATTGAAGGTATATTTAGTTACTTTGGCCTGACAAGAAGCATGAATACTATCAGCCGAAGCACTGCGGGAGTGACGAAAGATATTCAAATCAACTGACGAGTCAAATCTGTTAGGCAAATATGAGAAGTCAGAGGATTGCGAGTTAATCCTTTGAAAGTGACGAACGAAACCAGCATGGATTGTATGCTGCTAAAAGATCCACGTGAAATGAATGCTGTGGGATATATTAAGGTATTTTACACTTAGGAAATATGTCGATAAAAGTTTTGAAAAAAGGCAATTGGATCTAAACCAGTCCGTAACATATAAAAATATTTTTTTGTCTTTTAAGTGCAAATAAATGCTAAATACATTTTTATATTATCGTTACAGTTTCTGACGGATAGTGGATCCGGCAGGCAGCGCGACGTGTTGGACCGGTGCCAGCTTGTAATTAATGTAAACAGCTTTGTGTAGTCATCGTGTATAGTGTTGTCATTGTGTTGTGAAGTAATGTCACATATGGTGTTGTGTTGTATAGTGCTGTAAATAGTGTTGTGTGTGGGCCCTTTCGTGCGTGGTGTGGGTAAACAGGGTGACTACAGGGTGGGCAGTGTTTGTGAGTTGTTAGAGAGAATAGTTCGAGGGCAGTAAATGTCATATCGAGGTAAAATTATCGTACCTGACGCCTTATCATTGCACCATCTGATTGTGGAGTATACATACCCTACAACATTATTGACATGAGGACAGACACTGCCAGGTTGTCACCTTGGTTTGTGGGAACTATGAAAACTTTGCCCCTCCATATGAATACAATAGTTGCAACAAAGTGATTAACAGACACATTGTGTGTCATGACCGCGGGGCTGACGGCGAGGCATGATGCAGACAGGAAAGAAGGGAGGCAATTGTCGACCCCCCCGTGTGGGGACTTTATTGATAGGGTGCAGCAATACGAAGGCAAACAGGAACCACAGAACCTAAAATCAATGACCCAACAGGGGACCACGGGACTGGGGAAACTCTTATACACAGGAACACCTAGGAATGAACGAGGGGCACCTGTGGCTGATTAACAATAGGGCAGGAACATGAGGTAACAATGAGGTACAGGCAGCCCCGCCTGTGGGAAACACAGGGAACAGACTGGTAGGGCAGGGCTGGACATGACAGTGTGGCAATCAAAACCATTGTTGTCTTGATTGTCGACATGTTTCAGAGAATATTTGACAGTAATACACAGAGAGAGACTGGTTAACCCCCCCGAAGCTAAGCAGGTTTGGCCATTGTCACTACTTGGATGGTGGACCGACTGGGTTGCTGCTGGAAGAGCTGCTGGTGGCCAGCAGGTTAGCCCATCCTGTGGTCTGTGTGGATCCCAATGCCCCAGTGTAGTAACGGGGACACTGTGCTGTGAAAATGGTGCTGTCCTTTGGATGAGACCTAAAACTGAGGTCCTGACTTTCTGAGGTCACAAAAGATCCCTGGGCATCTTTCAAAGGAGTAGGGGGTGGTACCCTGATGCCCTGGCTAAAATTACCCACTGTGGCCCTTTCAAACCTGGCCTCCTAATCATCCCCATTATCTAACTAGTGAATTCCATCCTGCCCATTTACCACCTTAGCTACTGTGTGGTGAGTGTACTGGTGCAAAAGGACTGCTGTTGCATCATCTAGGAGGGTGCTACACAGTGGGGGGGTTGCAGTGGCTCCCCATTGGTTCTGTAAAGTGCTTTGGGTGTCTTGAAAAGTGTTATATAAATATAACTTTCATATATATATTCATCCATCCATTTTCTGTAACCGCTTATCCTATTCGGGGTCACGGGGGTCCGGACCTATCCCGGAGGCTGCGGGTGCAAAGCAGGGAACAACGCAGGATGGGGCGCCAACCCATCGCAGGGCACATTCACACACCATTTACATACACCTACGGGTAATTTGGCAACTCCAATGAGCCTCAACATGTTTTGGGACTGTGGGGGGAAACCCCACAATGACACAGGGAGAACATGCAAACTCCACACACACAGAACCATGGCGGGGATTCAGACTCAAAGGTGTGAGGCAAGAGTGTGTGTGTATGTATGTGTGTGTGTGTTTGTATGTGTATGTGTGTGTGTGTGTTTGTATGTGTGTGTGTGTGTGTGTGTATGTGTATGTGTGTATGTGTATGTATGTGTGTGTATGTGTGTGTGTGTGTGTGTGTGTATGTATGTGTGTGTATGTGTGTGTGTGTATGTGTGTGTGTGTGTGTGTGTGTATGTGTGTGTGTATGTGTGTGTATGTGTGTGTAAATTTGGGGGAAAAAACTTGTAACTTTTTGTATAGCCTGTAACCAACCCCTTCATCTGACAGAAGCCCAACATAGGAGTTACCTTAGTGCACTTATGATTTATGACAAAAATAAAAAGTTGTTAAACATTTTTAGGATCTATAAAACACTAAATCTATGCACAACCTCCGCGGTTGTAACTAGAATTGAAATGGGACTCGCCGGTCAGTAGGGCGCACATCTTTCAGCGCCCTCTACTTTGAGCTATGAGTCCTGTGACAACCAACTCATGTAACAGTGATACCTCCGCTACAGAGCAAATTAAGCGGTGTTAAACTGCTCCTTAAAAACAGCAAATAATCAGACCAATCGCTTGATGACACCCACTCGCAGGCGTTACAGATAGCGACTAATTGTTATGAATTATTCACTGATTAAACGAAGAACCATCACAGTACTTGAAAAATAGGCTGATTTGGAGAACACCATCACACTCCCCCACGCAGATACACACCCCAAACTTTAAACCATTGCGTGGCCACTCCGTCCTTTCTAAGTACACACTGATCATCCGTCCACCTGTTGGCAGCAAATGCTACGAACCATAATTTTATCTATAAAATGTTAATTTTAAGCAGCAGGTTGATGAGGCAGAATCATTGCGTATACAGCTTATCGTGCAGTTTCGAAATAGGTAGCAAGCCCGTTTCAACAGTCCCTAGGGGAGGGGCTTTATAAGCGACAAAGGCGTTCTGCAAAAGTGTCACTGACAGGACTTCTGAATACCCGTGTTTATCTGAAAGCGGATACTTTTTTTTCCCTTTTAAGTAGTTTGTTTTGCTGGAGTTACAAGCTATCCGATCTGCACCCAATTATCGTTATCCAAGCGATCTGAAGTCGTCTTCAAAAAGTTGTGCGACAATACAGGACCTGAACATTAAAAATGACCTTACCTCGGCCCAGACTCTGCGTGCTAGAGAAAGGATCAAACGGCTACGGTTTCCATCTTCATGGAGAGAAGGGCAAGTCGGGCCAGTTCATCCGCCTCGTAGAAGCCGACTCGCCCGCTGAAGCCTCGGGGCTTCGCGCAGGGGACCGGCTAGTGTTCGTCAACGGGGAGTGCGTGGAGGGGGACAGCCACCAGCAGGTCGTGTCGCGCATACGAGCGACCGTGGGAAAGCTGGAGCTCATCGTGGTGGACCAGGAGACGGAGCATGTGCTGCAGAAGCACAACTTGAGGTGTATGAAGGAGTATGTTACGGAAGGCATCCCGCTTCCCGGCGATGAGGCGGCCACCGACGGCGGGGTGGAGGAGGGCGACAGCGCCGCGGAATCGGCACCCACCCCGGCGCCGGAGGAGAACGGCGCAGCCCTGCTGGGGACGAAGCTCAGCATCAGCTCCGATAAGGTAAGCCCGATCGGAGGGTGCTTATTCACCTAGCCATGCTGTTAAATAATTTACAGGCAAAGCACGTGGGCCATGCTGCACTGGCGGCCAAAATTGTATTGAAGAACTTTATTTACTTGTATCATATTTGTAAACATTTGATTGTTTAAAAAAAATACCACCAGTATTGCTGTAGTAATTATTAAAGCTTACTGCCACACATGCTGGGTATTTCCACATTTCTGGCCACTGGTGTAATTGTTCTAAGTTCATTTGAGTCCACCAAACGTCCCGTAAAAACGTATTCATTCCTTAAATCATCATAAAAGTTACACTTCTTCTTAGGGCCGCGGCCCGTTATTCGTTCCGCTGGGACCTGAGCACCTGTTCTAAACCCAGGGGTTTACAAGGTCTGGTTTCAGGCTGAGGGCGGCCACCCTTCCTGGAATTATGTGCTACAGAAAAGGGTACCAGTTTAAATAAACCTGACGTGAGTCTGACATTGCACATTACTGTAAACGCCTATCTGGCGATGCTCTTCCTCACTTGTTTTCTCCGAAGTTGCACAAAACCGTTCAGTTTTATTCCTGTGGTGAGGAGACATGGTCGTTTTTCCAGACTACAGATGTAAATCGGTTCTGAATCCCATTTTCTTGTTTCCCATTAATCACAGCTGGGTTTATCCGCACATTTGTTTGTATGCTGTAGGCGGTAAAACTGAACACACTGAATATGAGCTAGGAGTCTGACAAACTAAAGGCATCTGAGACTTGGTTTAGTTATTTTTTTCTGTTTGAAAGCCAACAAATACTGGGTTTTGAAAACGTTTGATTATATTGTTTTTATTGTCAGTGTGGTTAGACATAAGCTAAACATCTGTTAGACTGTTTCTTTTTTGGTTTAAGAAATGGCAATAATATGTAAAAAAAAAAACACCACCATAAACATTAAGCTTGCTATGCTTTTGTGAAGAACGACTGGACTCTAAATAAATTCAGTTCCTGGGCTGTTGCCCTTCTCTCCTGCTGCTCTGTGATGTTCTCTTGCCTAAACTCACTGACTCCCTCTCACAACGGCCCTGCACTGGTTACGCAGTTATGGAACGTGGATGAAAGGATGGAATTTGGTCATTTCCAATAAGGTGTCATAGTAGAATTGCCAGAAAGGCAGTTGTTTTTGGTGATTTCCTCTCAGGCTTCACAACCCCCTCCCTCTCCCCCTGCCACCCGTCAGTCTAACAGCCTTACGCCCCTGATCTAGCATTTACACACAGCTGCCCTGATGACACCAAAACACACAGAGAAACTGGGAAATAACAGCCAGGATGTTTACAGCCACGCGGTCCATCTCTTTAATGTCCTAGTCTGTCTTCTGTTTACGTCCTGTTTATGTGCGTCAGAAATCCACCTCCGTGGGGCCCCCTGGAGACACGGACTCCACGTCAGGCGTAAGGAGCCCCGAGCACGTGGAAGACACGCTGGCGTACACCTCACAGAGCGAGCCGGCGACACGTGGCAGAGCGCCGTAAATATTTACGGGTCTGACCCAAACACTTGACAGATGTGGAGAGCCAGAGCCATCACCCCAACTCAGATGGAAGGCAGGAACCTGAACGCACGTGTGCAGATCCAGGCTGTAGTTTGCTTGATGTCGGTTCCTAGTTTATAAACCTGGTACTATCTGCCCATTTGTTGGTTTTGTTCAGAGATACGCTGGTTTCTGCCTTTCTTGGCCTGTCAACATATCAATACATCGAGGTGTAGATATTCTGCACGTCAGGGGTTCATGACCTTTTAATCCTCCCATGGATGCTGGCACTGCAGGCTGGAAGTCAGGTGGTAGCTCAAAGCTTTAAGTGTCACGTCGACTGGGAGGTGGCCCTCTGTTTAACAGAGGGTGTTGCCAGACACTGACGCAGATTTCACAAGCTTGAGACGTGACAGGGACAACGACCTACGATGGGGAGAGGTCTCTGTAACAATGTTGGAGAATGAGAACTGTCTGGAGGTGCTGCGTAACTAAAACAGAAAGCGACAGATAGTACTTTTCACAGGTCACTGGTACTCAGGCTACTTTTAGTAACATATGTATGAAGCCGTTTGTATAAGAATGGCTCTCCGAAAAGAGAAGTGACTAACCAGACAAACAGTGTGAACGAGAGCAGAAGAGGGTGAAATGCTGCCCTATTGTGTTTTCTGTTCTCCAAGAATGTGCCCAGGATAACTCATGAGCTGCCCTTTCCTCTGTGCCCCAGTGTGGCTTAGGCTAAGCCAGGAAAAGGGCGTGACCCAATGAGACCGGCACAAAGGCGGCACAAACAGAACCGCGTACCCGGACGCCTCACAGATGTCCACAAAACCTCTCGCAGCAATCATTTTACAGAAATATATACGTCTCACTTCATTTTAAGCGTAGGAATCATGTACAGATTCCAGATGAGATGTTAGCCTTTTGCAGGAAGAGAAGGTCTATATGTTCCCCCTCTTGTGAGGCTAACAGCCTTTTATCTTGAGGACTTGGGTGCATTTTTGTACCTGGCGCTACGGTCCTCCATCCTCTGCCGAGAGCGGGTAAACAAAACCAGCTCCAGTCAGCTCTCCGGCCCTCGGGGGCCCAAGCATAAGACGGTGTGAGCACTTACGTTTGTAATCCCCTCTCAACAAGCTCCTGTGTTCGTAACTGACTGACTGAAGCTGGGGAACAGAGGCCTTTTGTGCAGAAAGCGATCCAGCTCAAGCCGCCATCTCAGGTGGGAGAGCGGAGCACGCTTTCCACTCTGGGGCCAAAAACCGGAATCCGTAAAAGACACGGATGGCAGCTGCCTGCTGCCCGCCTGAATGTTTAGTGCTATCTGATATCTCAGTGGCGTCTGAATGGTGCCAGTCTTTGTTGAGCGTCTCGGTCCATGAGAACACAGTGTCTCCAACAGGCTGTTTTTCAAGACCCTGTTTACACACCCTTTTAATTTGCCCTTAAATGTAACCAAGCTCCCACCAAAAAGAGAGGCATTCTGCAAACCCAAGGAATTTTAACTGTTCCAGACCTAAAAATCCAAGGATAACTGTAATAAAAAGAGGAAATCCTCCTTGTGTTTCAACTGACTGTTTATATAAAGTAAAATCAGGTGGCAGTCATGTGACTCAGGCATGTCCTGTCAGCTGGCCCCCTGCCAGCACCTGGGCCTCCCTTCCGGAAGTTTCTAGCCCTGTTAGAATGAAGCCCATGAGCCATCTCCTTGGGTGGTGACTATTGAAAAGGCTACTGTCTTCCTGTTCTTTCCGTCATTCTTCCTGTGAGGTGACCCAGCTGTAGGTCAGGTACAATGTCCAGGGTTCAGATACCCTGGGAGCGGCGTGACGCCAAATCCCAGTGGGGGTCTGGAAAAGTCCATCTTAATGCTATATGTCAAACATTGTCTGTCTGTCTGTCTGTTTGTCTGTTTGTTTGTAATTGTTGCATTGTGGGGACCAGATTTCCCCACAATGTGGTAAAAACCTGTAACTTTTAATCATGTGGGGACATTTCTCCAGCTCCCATAAGGGGAAACTCAATCATATAAAAATTGGTGACTGCAATGCCAAAAGTCTTGTATTTTGTTTGTTTACTTATGAGTAAGGTTATGGTTAAGTATGGCTAAGTTATCATGGTTAGGGTTAAGTTTATGCCCATAGAAAGGAATGGAGAGTCCCCAGAAAGACAGGAATAGAGTGTGCGTGTGTGTGTGTGGGTGTATGTGTGTGTGTGAGAGAGAGAGAGACCTGATTTGAAAGAAAGATTTTGGGATTCACCCTTTCCTCCTCTGCCAATGTTTTTTTAAGCTTTACATCCCAGAGGAAATGCTTGACACAAGAAGTTTGGGAGGGGTGGCAATGGGTGGGGGTGTAGGTGTGCCATTGTTACGATTACATCTAAATACATACATACATATGTAGAGTCTGGGCACTTTCAGTGTTCATTGATCCAGGTTCTGTCCCATCGCTTGGGTTTGGAATGACATGGCATCTCATCGTGCATCATGCTGAACACCATCAAACCAAATCAGACCCACAGGCTGTTTAAAAACACACTTAAGGCCAAGAGCCGTTCATTACTCGCACGAAGCATGGGGCTAAATATTACTTATTCCGTAATAATGATTAACATGCAGTGGTTGGGAGTATTATGCATATCGCGATGTTTCTGTCGTTTGGTTTGCATAGGGTGACATGACAGTGGGCCGCAGTGGTCTGACTTCCCCTGGTAATGACAAGCTATTTAAACACTCTGACAGCGTTTTGTTTATTAATGGAAATTGGCAATGGCTATATCGGTTTAGGTGAATGTACTGCTAAATTAGCAGGGGAGTAATACCAAAGCCAGCTCCTTACACCCAACATATTATAAAAGCTCTGAACCTTAAAGGACAGCTGAGCTTGTCGGTGGCAAATTATTCTGGACGTGTGTTTGGCAAAGATTCCAACCTGCTCAGCTCACTCCATGACATGAAATATGAAGTATGAAATATGAAAATAGGTTTCCCTAGAGAAGTGGGTGAGTGAGTGTGTGGATGGATGGATGGAGATGGCGTGGGTTAAGATGCCGTGGCTATGAGCAGAAGGTTTCTAGCTCAAATCTCAGAATCATCAGATTCATTTCACTGTTGGGCTCTTGAGCAAGGCCTTTAAGCACCTGTTGCTACAGGGATTTTCGGACTCTGCTAAATACATTGAAATGCATGTTAAAAATGAGTATGATTTTGTCTTGAGGCAAATGTATAAGCCAGTAGATGGCATAGTGGTTAAGAGGCTTAAGCTGATTGGTTGTTGGTGTATCATGAATGAGGTATATACAATGACACATTTCCGCATGCTGCTGCATAAAGGTGAGGTGTATACACTAGGGTTACGTGATATGACTATATATATTGTGTGACAAAAGAAAAACTATTTTGTTGTATCACCAATGACACTCTTTACGGCAATATTTTAAGTAATTTGGATTAATATTTTATATTTTGTACCTAATTGAAATTTTGCGCAAAGGTTCTAAATAAAAGGGGAAAATATGATCAAATATAACTAAGTTACTTATATTTGTCGGGTATATAATTCAAAATGTAATAAGAAAATAGGCCTTTCCATGTGGTCATTTTATATAAACTATTTATTTACTGAATTTACAGAAAATGTGCCATATCGTGATATATATCATTATCCCGACATGAAGTGACCCATGTCGGGATTTGAGATTTCGGTCATATCACATAGCCCTGGTATATAGTGTCCTCCTAACATGTTTGTATAAAGACCCCCCGCCCCCCCAGCCCCCAAGGTTAGGGAATAACAGAGCTATGCTGACATGTGTTTGTGTAGATGGGGGTGTTGTGAACAAGCTGCAAACTCAGCAGCATTCAGTTAGCAAAGACAGGGGGAGAGTATGAGAGGCCAGCATCCCCCGCTCCACCCCGCCCCGGGGGGTGGCTGCGCGGCCCGCCTGTGATGGCGCCTTGGGAGGCGATGAGGTGGAGTTTACACACTGTTGCATGACATCCAGAGCTGCTTACAGATGGCTGGGGGGTGGGGTGGGCTTCCCGTGTTCAAATGTTCGAACCTCAGGGGCCAAAAGTGCCAAAATGCTTGACAGAAGGACAAGAGGGCATTTTTGGTACATCTTTACTTGTTTTCTGAATGTACTGCTCTTGTTCAGGGTGTCCCAAGTGCAGCTTAACACAGTTGGGGGGTGGAGAGTGGGGAATCCAGGACGTCTGTCTAGAGGCCCATGCCACAGTTTGGTGGCACCTGTATTGTTTAATAAGAACAAGCCTGAAGACAGCCCGGTTAGCACAGTGCTGAGGCTGGCTGCGGTTTTCCGGACTGCTCAACTCTGTCAGCGCTGTCGCCTTGGAAACAGCACTATTTCACCAGAAAGGAAATGCAGGCGGAGGAAGTCATCTGGGGGGGGGGGTGTGCTGAGAAATAACACACATGGCCCACAAATATGCCTTCCTAACGCACCTTTCAGCACAGAGAGAGCACAGCCTGTGACCATGGCACCCAGATTCAGGCGCGGTCACCACGGCGACTTGGCCCTTCTGCATCATTCTCGGCCAACAGCGTTTGCTTTACAGGGAGAATTTCCAGGTTTATAAGAAGATTTCATTCATCTGCCGTGGCTCACTTTAAGAAACAACCCTCTTCATTTATCCGCCGAAATACAGCGAGGTTTCCTGTCACCGACCGTTGACCCCATTCCTGTCCAGATGCTCCACCCCAGATCTGACATAATCCGACATAAAGCATCCCACACCAGACCAGGATCACATAGTAATTAACAAAGATAATACATGAGTGTATCTAGACACAGACTGTGCAAAATGATGACCTACCGGAGGGCTTAGCCAGGTCTTTTAAAGGTATCCGGCAGAACAGGAGCGGGGGGGGGGGGTTTGTTCAGATCGCCAAGGCAGAAAGAACATTGTTATGATAATGACCCCAACAAAGCTGAGAAGCGGGTTCCTGGCGTCATGTGACACACTGAGAGCCCCACCTCTGCTAAGAGCTCTGTCTGCCTCCCACTGACCGTGCCTCATTCAATCTTTTATCTTCAATGTTCATCTTTCTCACTGCCTGCCCCTCCACCCTAGACCATATCAAATGAGCCCAGATTAATGCAGTTCAGATGAGCTCCCCAGCATTAACTGGGCTACCAGCCAATCAGACGCCTCTCTGAAGATGAGAGTTTGAACTGTGGCCAGAGCTAACTTTCCAGGTCCTACAGTCAACATGTTACTTACAGCCATGGGAGGGAACTTAAAGAAACAGCACTTTGTAAATAAAGTTCAAAACGAAACACAAACCAAAGAGACACTTCCCAAACTGCGCACACACACACACACACACACACACACACACACGTGCCAAGTCAAACTGGTCCCCAAGCCCTCAGTGCTGAAAGCACTAGGGTCATTAATTGCAAGGTCTAAAATGTTGAACTGCAATCACCACGAATGAGACCGAAACAGAATCCAGCACACCAAGCTAGTTGATAACCCTGAGAACCATCTATGTGTCAAAACCGGAACAGATGCGATCAATCCGAATTAGGACAAAAAAACAGCACAAACCCAAACATAAGCAATGAGAAGTTGTGCGGCGTGACCTTAACTGAGTTAATGGATTGCTAGATTAACTGCAGTTAGGACGGCAGAGCAAAAAATCTGGCAGTTCATTCATGATGAGGTATTTGCACTGGATGCAACACAGCGACATAGAATTCAGGGAAGGGAGAGCAGAACACGTGGAGTGGAATGCAGGAAGCAGAATAGAGGCAATGGAACACAGGAAATGGAATGTAGAATTTCAAGAAGGTGGGGTAGAACATAGGCTTGGCTCCAAATGCCAAATGCTTCCCCCGCAGGGTTGTTAAAGGGTACACATGAAAAACAATAACAGTGTGGTACTCGTTACAAAGCAAGTTAAATTTAGCTAGTTACTACAAAGCAAATGGAATTCATAGTATATAAATAGTATATTATATAGTATATTATAGTATATTATAATGGAATAGTCATTCTCAAAACCAGCAGTTTAATAATATACTAAGAAGTAAAAAACAGAGGAATAGTTAAAGCAGCTTTTGTCTGACAATGATGCAAATCATTTATCCGTCCTGAGTTGGGCTCTAGAGTCTATCCCAGGCAGCACGGGGCAGGGTACATGCTATTCAAAATCATGAACAACAAGAGACAAATTTACCAATTTGTATATATATTAAAATACTGTTCTATTAAGTACACTAAAATATTGTAAATGTAAAGTATGAAAACTCACATATATTTCAAACAGCATTAAAAGTAACCAAAGAGTGACGCAGCAATAGTCAGTCCTCACGTCCTCAGCGTGACTAAACCAGCTGGTTGCGTCATCATCCGATTAGTGGGAATGCACGGAAATGAGAAAGTACCAGTGATCAGCATCGATATGTGTGCATTAGTAGCATCACACATTGCGATGTATTGATGCATTCCCAATAACGCAGAACCAGAAAATTTCCAACCTCCTACTTGAAAAAGTACTATAGAACGGCTGCACGGAATGGATTCGTAATGCAAATTTATGCAAGCTAATGCTAATTATGCTAGCATTTGATGCTAACATAAGACAGCGATTCTCACAGACTTGCTAGCGGAAATTAGCACGCAGCAAATCTTGATGTGCGTCGTATGCACAGTCAATAAGCATCTCTTCGGGTTTACGTCACTGTCGCTCCCCAAACCCGGCCACGCCCTTACCGACCCTCCCGCAGTGGAAAACCGAAGCGAGCCGGAACCGCGCTGTGACTTGTCTCTCTTCGCCATACGGTTCTGATACGGGTCGGTTCCTGTATGCCAGTGGAAAAGCACCATAATTCTAAGAAAGGTATAAATCGGGGTCGTTTCAGGTAGCCGTGTAAGCTTGTAGCTTGTAAGCTACATTTCAGAGTAATGCCTGTTTTTTGTGGTACCGTCAAACCTTACCAACAGCTGAATAAGGGAGCAATCAGGGTACGTTTGTGGTGCAGTAACATAAACATGAGGCTTTGAGCTCGCAGTCAGGTCATAGATGCCTTCTTTGGTATCTGCTGGCCCTTTATAATGAGAGTCTGCCTGCATCTCGGTATCAGCAGCTCAGGGGGATTTCAGAAGAAGCAGGGTTTGAAAATGGGCTTAAAAGGGGGTTTATTTTGGTTTTTCTCTGTATTTTTGCATCTTTCAGAATAATTTGAACCATTGGAACATTTGCGTACATTTTGAAATTTCTTCTCCATGTTTATTACATGAACAGCTCTTACATTATTGTCCACATCCTGGACAGTTTCATTAACTGAAATTTCTAGCTGAATCATAAGGTAGAAAACACTGCATTTCCCCCTCTCACAGAGGTCTGTCGCTTCTCAGAACAGTGATCCCACAAAGGACTGATCATCAGTTAGAATCACATCTCTGTGCCCACCCCTTATAGGAGACCCAACAGGAGCTCCGACCTCGACTCTGTGTCATCAAGAAGGGGACCACAGGCTATGGCTTCAACCTGCACAGTGAGAGGACCAAGCCAGGCCAGTACATCAGGGCTGTGGATGATGACTCTCCTGCCCAAAAGTCTGGCCTTCGACCCAAGGACAGGATTGTACAGGTAACCTCCACCCACCCGCCCGCCTTCCACCACTTCTCCCAATTATGTTATTACCAGCAGTCAGTTTTGGACAGCAAGTGGCATAGTGATTTTTTATATATCGCGCCTTTTGTGTCCCCGTCCAAAATAACCTTAGCACAGTCCTCGTGCTTTCAGAATGGCCCAGCTGTAGCGTATTTGTGTTCATTAATAATGGAGTTTCTGCCTGTGAACCTAGCTTACCAAGAATGCAGAAACTAGCTCAACTGCAAACACAATGCATTATGGGAACGCAGCCCCGGTTACATGCCATTGGCTGCTGGGCCTGCTGTAATCCCGTGGACTAGCTGGTAGCATCCACATGTTTGTGTGACATGAATAGACACAGGATTTCCTCCTTGGATCTGCAGGAAGGTACACTGATAATGCAGCGTGCCAAATCCTACCAGGGATGAAACGTCTGTTGTCTTGAGGGGAACAATATAGATGGCAGATAAAGAGCTGATGTCGAGGGCTGACCTCGAGAAAAATTCACTTTCCTGTTATCAAACCACAGGGACGCCAAAGTTTCCCAAGTATCAGGCAATCCCGATTTACCACACGCAGTGATTGGTTAGTTTTGTTTAGGTGACGAGGTCAACTGAAAAGATTAATAACTGGGTTGACAAAGTAAAAATTAATAATCAGATTTTTGATGATGAAATTTTGGAAGTTCTGTGGATATGTTCTTTTCTGTATCCGTGTGCGTGTGTTTCTGTGTGTCTGACCAGTGCCCTCATGCGTGTTTCAGGTCAATGGCAATCCCGTATCTGGGAAGCAGCACGCCGACGTGGTGGAGGCCATCAAGACTGGCGGCGAGGAGACGGCCCTGCTCGTGGTGGACCCAGAGACGGATGCCTTCTTCAAGAGGTGTCAGGTGTCCCCTACAGAGGAGCACCTCACAGGTGAGACCGGCTCTCAGCTCAGGTTCTTAAGCATGACAGTCTCTCGGCATGACAGTACTGAAACCTGAATTTCAACAGCGAAATATGTAGATGTATGAATGAACGATGGTGGAGGGTGTTCTGAAGAACATCACGTTGACATGGCAATGCATGCAAAAGGTATCTAAGCAGAACATCATGCTGCTGGTGGACAGAACCTTCAGTGTGAGAACCTGTCCAGTTTAAGGAAATATACACGTTCCCCAGAGCAAGGAGAAGTGCAAGGAAACCTTGCAATATATTTTAATCTGGGCAAAATTGACCTCACTGAGGCTGTGGGGACAGAAGACCACAGTCATTGGCTTAAATCCCAGGGAGATGCTCAGTGGTGATTGGTCAATGCAAATGAGCAAGTTCCCTGTAGACCTGACTAGGGGAGGTGATACACTGCAGTCTGCTCTGATAAAGAGCATCAAAGCAGATTGCAGTACAAACAAAAGAATTGAAGAATCTAGAATTAACTTGTGCCCTACCTGTCCACATACAGGCTCATTGCCTGAACCTGTTGCCAATGGAGATGCGGAGAATAAGGTAAGGCCAACCCGTATGGATGGTAATGCAACTCTAGGTATGCAGATCTCTGGATAAATATCTAGGTGTGCTCATCTATCAATGCAGATCTATGTGTCTCTGTAGACACCATTATTCAGGCCTAAGTCATTGAGCTCAAATGGACAGAAGTCCACTTCACACATTGGAACTCAGAACTCTGCCTATGTTAAGAAACATTGGTCTAATACACATCTTAACCTTGGCAGCTTCCCACAGCCTATTCAAAGTGTAACTGCCCCCATACTTTGTCTGTCTTCTCTCCAGATCAACGGTGATGAGGTCAAGGTGCCCGTCAGCCCCACCCTCTCCAGCTCCTCGTCTGACGCCTCTCTCACAGCCCCACCCACGACTCCTCCTCCTGAGGTGAGCTCTTGCAGGTGGGGCCCTTGTGGTTTCAAGCCAGAATGGCATAGTGAAATCTATCCTCTGTTTTCACCATCTCACTCTCTCCCTCCTCCTCCATCTGCTTTTGTGGGGATAGGCTACGGAGGCCTCAGCCGAGGAGGAGGGGCTGAATGCAAGCAAGTCCCTACAACTGGCCCGGGAGCGAGCCCATCAGAAGCGTTCCAACAGGAGGGCGCCCCCTATGGACTGGAGCAAGAAGCATGAGCTGTTTGACAATCTGTAGAACCATGCCCCCCCCACCACCACAACCACCACCCACACACACACACACACACACACACACACACACACACACACACAGGTATGCTGAACAGTGGACATTTAGTCTTCATTATGTCCATCTGCATGGTTTTGTTTTAGGGACAGCTGTTCTGGACTGAATTTCATACAAAACTCTTACAAACACAGCACAATAAATATTATGAACTATATTCAGTACACATCCCCTCATCTCCCCCCACCCCGTTACCCATTATATGGTCGTGGGATTCAATACAGGCTTAGGCGATATCTGATTTTTTTTTTGGCAGCATTTTCAAAAGCAACGCCATTCTGGTATTTTGAAATCTTGCCAATAAAATCCGAGCGGGATAGGGGGCGGGAATGGCATATTTTAGCAGCTAATTTCGTTGCTAGAATTTTAAAAAGCCACGGTATTACCGTAATACCCCCCAAGGTTATTTCAGTACACATTCCAGGTTTATTTGAACTGCCTTCTCGCGTCTATCAATGTATAAAATAAGCGTACGTCAGAGGAAGGAGAAGCCGGATGTGGTCAGACGGAGGGAGGGATGAACAAAGCAGCCCAAGTGTTTTATTGCTGCTGTTCAGTGCTTGGTAGTGTGTTTGCATGCCTGTGCGTTAGGCTTCGTACATACATGTGAGAACTCTGCGGACAGGTCGTGGTAGCATGAGTGTGCGTTTGTGGTTCTAAGTAAATGTGCCTTAGTGTGGACAGATTCATCTCTCCGGTGCATGGGAACCTGATACTGTTAATTGTAGTAAAATGTCAGTCAAGTGGTAGATGTAGCATTTGTGTGTGTGTGAGGTTGGTGTGAACATGTAACCTATTACAAGCTAGGAGACATACACACACATGGCAGGCTGGGCTGTTTCATGATTCAGGCACCTGTAATTTAATTGTAATTAACGTTTAAAAATGTATCACTCTTTACCTTATACTTTACTGTGTTTTTTTTTTTGGTCCTTATGAATCCATCTGAACCCGAATCCATTTGCCTGATGTGGCCGGAATTATCATTCGCCAAATCAAGTGGTGCATCCACAAGCAAAACCTGCCCCAGATACGTGTCGAACGATATGTTCCTTTCACTCCTCTGCTCTGCCCCCCCGAAGGGAATTCACTATATCGATTTTATTTAACATCCATTTCCCTTATTTTCCCACTTGTACTTACACGTCACATGGCGGCTGTACGTTTGTTTTAAGTAGGGCACAGGTGAGGCTGTTTGCTGAAGTTGACCCCCTTTGGTTGTCAGGGAAACATTGAGCTACATAGCAACACACCCCTGGCATGCTGCTTATGTGCTCATCCACGGATAGGGCTGTGCTTTTATAAAATAAAAATACTGTTTTTGCATCCCTCTGCGTCACCTGTAACTTAATTTATCTCCTATTTTGTATTCATTCTTCTGTGCAAATCGTGGAAATACCCCCTCATTATGTCAGTCATCTCCTACATACAGTTTCGGTATTAGGGATTGCCCAGCGATTGTAATCAGAAACACAAAGATTTTTTCTATTTGACTGTTCAACTTGTAACAAATTTGAACAAAATCGAGAAGCTACAAAACAACCCACAATGCAGAACTGTATCCTGATATGCTGACAGTCCGCACTGAACAATGAACCAAAATTGCCAATGGGGTCGCAGTTATCTGTACCAGGCTCAACACAGTACTGTCATTCCCACACAACTAACTGGGATCCACACGCAATACACAGTTACAGCACTGTACACACTGGGGGTACGTTTATAGGGGTCATGCAGCATTAGCAATAATACATTTAACAGTAAAAAAAAAAAAATCTTTTATTTAGTTCTGATTAGGAACTAATAAAGGATACAAGGATCCTGGAATACTGATGTCCGTGTGCGTACAGAAAGGGGAACCCTATTTTATTGTCATATTTCAAATCTTACACCGGAAGCAAATTATCCACAGGGCTCATCTCCAAAGACAGCCGTATAGCTCACAATATAAACATTTTAAAAGATTTAACAGGATTTCTGATTTTATGTGGACCTTGCTAGTTGCTGAAATAAGTATTATATTAGTTATGAAACAGTACAACTCATAGCAATGATGTAGTACGCTTAACATTAAGTCGATACATTGTAATTTGTTTTCCAAAAGCAAATAAATAGTCTAAAAATTCCCGGCCTAAATGTATCTGCGCGCTAAAGTTAAAGTCGAATCCGCCAGCAGTCACAGATGATAGATGCTGTGTCTTTTCTCAGAACAGAAGGTGCCTTTAGAGGAATGTAATGGGGGAATTTCCCTCTGAAACAACTCACAGCTGAGGATGCAGATCTTATGCAAACCTTGATGTAACTAGACTGAGTTCTGCTGCTTGGTGGGGAAAACACGCTATTGTAAAAAATGCCATTGTCAGATTCTTAGCCTGCTGATGCAGCGTACAGTTTAATACTGTCATTTATATAAACATATTCACAGGAGCGATTTGTGTTAAGTGCCTTACTCTAAAGTACAACAGCAAGAACCCTGCTGGAATTTGAGACTTTAGTGACTTCTCCCATCAAATTTCCTGACCGCCACTGTCCCTCCAGGAAAGAGTGGAGTTGTGGACTTCCTGTCTCTCCTCCTTCCTGGACTCTGACTTGCCCCGTGGCCCAATCACATACAGGTACCACATAATGGGGATTACGTGGCACTGGCTGAACAAAAACAATGCTCGGTGAACAATGATTAAAAGAAAACAAACGTGACAGGACATACGTCTGCCGTGGTGCCTTGTGGCGGGGGTGCCTTCAGCGGTCACCTCACTTCCTGTTAAGCCATGGAAAATACCAGCGAGGGAAGACTGACGTTTACCGTTCTACACTTTTTCCCATGATGCACCCTGTCGCTGCTTCCCTGTGCCACTGTCACAGACCAGCCCCTTCAGATAGCTGGAAGCTGGGGACAGCGTGCTTCTCAGGGGCACTCACAGATGGCGCTGTCGAGTCATGCTGGGCGCTACCAGAATGGGCCAGGGGTCAGAGGTCAGTCGAGCATAGCGTCCAGCTGGTCGGCAAGGTCGTCAAACATGTTGCCGATGTCATTGAGGATGGTTCCGGCAGATTCCACGGCGTCGGCCCCGCTGTGATACAAGGAGTAGGGGGTTAGGGTTAGTCACATGTGGGTGCTTGTCTCTTTTAGGAATGACTAGCTCTCTCCTACCATCATAATCACTCTGCATATGAAACAGTGAATGAGTGTATGATATATTATTGGGGGAAATCAGAAAATGTTCTAATGACGATGAGACAGCTTGTCACAATTTATTAGTGCAATGTCCTCAGAAAACAATTTTTACAACTTTTGCTACTTAAAAAAATAATATATATATTTTTCCATTTCTTTGTGATTAGTTTTAGTGTTATTAAAATGAGAATTAAAGGAAGACTTAAAATTAAAAATCCCACGAGTTTATTTTCCTACCTGCACTAAGTGTGGTGTTTTTAATGCCAGCACCCCCTGGTGGCCACTCTGTGCAACTGGAGTCTGGCAAACAGATAGAAACGCAGTGTGTGCATGAGGGTGCCTCCTACCCATCAGAGCTTTCCAGAGACAGTTTCCGTTCCACGGCTATGAGTGCAGCTTCTAGGGAGGTGCTGGTCTGCTCCAGGCGCATCTGGGCCAGCACCGGGCCTGGCTCAGGGATACAGACCGAGGCCTTTCCTGCCCCCGGCAGCCTCTTCGGTGGCCCTGTCTGCTGGTGGCCCACTGCCGTGAGTGTGACTCCGGCTCCCCCTGATGGAGGGAAAAAAAAAAAAAAAAAAAAAAAAACACACAATAATTTCATAGTTAATACCTGGAGCCACCCATGACCAGAAGCCCTGTGGATCGGTACCGTGACACCACTGTTGGTCGGCTCTGGCAGTACCTATGGGTTGGTGGAGAGGACTTGTGGGTTTTGGACAAAAGTGGGCTTTTAGGGGCTTTTCGCAGCCCTGGGGACCCAGCTCAGCCTCGGCGATGTGTAGTCTCACGCCTTCCAGCCAATGGTGATTCAGGCAAGCATCTTCCTCACAGCCTATACTGTCAGATTCATCCTGCCTCAAGGGAGACCCTTCCCCTTCAGAGCCAAGCTCCTCCACGTTTGAGAGAGCCCCCTCCCCCACTAGATAAGGCTCCTCCCCCACTATATAAGGCCCCTCCCCCTCTGAGGCAGGCTGTTCCTTGGGTTTATTTCTGCGCTTCACCGTGTCCGACTCCTTCAGGTTGAACTCCGGGGTCTTGGTCTGCTGGTCCGTCACCGCAGCAATGCCGACGGGGCCCACCATGTCCAGCCTGATGCTGCCACCAGCCTTGGGTCGCTGCTTGATGGTGAGGTTGCCCTCTTCAGCAAATGGGATGGACTCACTGGAGCTGTTCAGGGGGGAGGAGCAGCGTTCCAGGCCTTGGCTCCTCCTGCTTTCAATCTTGCCAATTTCAGACTCGCTGGCCGCTCTCCTCCGGCCCACCGTGGGGTCCCAGGCCTCAGTGGATGGGTCCGATTCTGGCAGAGACGCACAGGAACGCGGATCGGGAGGTACTGTATCCTCCCCGAGGCAGCCCAGCTTGTCCCACTTGTATTTGAGGCCCCCCCCAGCTGTCTCCAGCACTGTGGGGAGGCTCCTCATTATGGCGACGTTGTGCGTCCCGGGCGATGGACTCGTCTCTGTGGGCTTGGAGCCGGTCCTGATGGAGCTGAGGCGCTTGGGCGGCAGCGGGGGCGGGCCTCTCCGGAGGGCACGGATGACAAAGGAGTGACTGCGGCCCACTCCGCGCCCAGGAGCTGTGTGCGGTGGGCGGTCTGGCCGGCTGCGAATGGGCCGGAGGGTCTGCGTGGCATACGAGCCTGGAGACTCCGAGGTATCCAGGGAGGCCCCTTTGTGGTCGGGCTCCCCGTCGGACAGTGTATGGTGGGTGGAGCTCTGAGGCCAGCAGGCGGCTTTTGGGCCTGAGGAGCCACAGTGGGAGTGCAGGTAGCTAAAGGCACTCTGGAGCATGAAGCCCCGAGGACAGCAGCTGGGGTGGGGCGACATCACGGACCCACAAGGACGAGCATTTTCTGGCGGAGCAAGGCAGGCTGGCAGTGCCCGATTACTGCCAGCGAACCAGGGGCTGAGACTGAGAGCGCCTGGCTCCCGTGAAGTTTTGGCCAGCCAGTTCATCCGACCTTCCGGAACATTCCGCTCCTTCTGCATATTGGCTGCAGCCCTATGGCCATGCAGTGACGTGACCATACTATCCTGGCTGACGGATCTGCAGGTCATGCTCGTGACCATAAGTCCTTCTTGGTTGGTGACAGAACCATCGGACAAGGCCGTCTTCACTTCAGTGGTGACCTCACCGTCCTGGACAGACATCCCAAGAGGAGTGGGGGTACACTGAACACCCTCGAGAGGCTCGGTGGGAGCCACCCCCACTGTTCCACGTCCAGCATCCTCCTGGACCCGGGCCCTCTGAATCTCACACAGCTTCTTCACACCCAGCATTATCTTCTTCTGGTGGCCTGGAGAAATGACAGACAGGGAGATAATCTCCTAAAACATCATGGAGGAATAGGGTATCTGTACTATGGACATATATATCCAGAAATGAAAGAGAAAAAAAATGGCCTCATGGTCTTGTCACCAAAAAGAACTTCTGGAAGAACTTCTGTGGAAACCATAGTCACCGTTTTCTTTTCCAACAAACCCCACCTGGAGAAGAAAATGGGCACAGAGAACACTGTGGAGGTCTCACTCCTGCTCACAGGCAGCGAGCTGGAACTCACCTAGCTTGGTGATGCCGATCTCCTGCAGGTCCTCCCATGTCAGGTCCTGCACAATGCCCATGGAGTCGTAACCACTGTCAGTGAGTTTTTTGTGGTACTGAAGCAGGCCAATAGCACCGAGCCACTCAACCAGGTCCGACTTGGGGGTGGGAAGAAATTAGGAGCAGAAACAGTGTCGATGAGCAGAGGAGGCCAACATTAGTCCTTAATGACGCTAAGAGTCTCTCTACACCGGAGGGTATCCTTACAGGAGCCAAAATTTCACCAGACAGATCTGTCCTACAAAACCACGTCAGCATCTACCAATCACACACAAGCAGCACTCCGCAACTCACAGGGATGTATTCTGGCAGCCAATCAGAGATATTCAGGTTTCCGATCTCCATAGATATCTTCTTGCGGTGTCCGGGCTTGGTCACTCCAATGGCTGTCAGGTCCTGGAAAGTGGCAGAAAAAAGATGGGAATGACAGTCAAGGATGTTAGGGAGAAAATCCAATAAATGATTAGACAAAGATGTAGACAGACACAGGGGTGCAAACAGACAGTGAGCCATGGGCTTCAGGCCTCACTTCAGGGGTCATCCTGCTGATGGTGGGCACGTCGTATCCCGCGCTCAGGAAACTGGCTGTGTATTGCTCTAGCTGGAACTCCCTCAGCCACTGGTAGATGGCCTCACCATCCTGTGGGGGAGGGATGCTCAGGAATCAAAGGGCATGCCAGGGCCAGCTGATGCCAGCTGGATACTTGATAAGGTGAAGCTAGGAGGGGAGGCCTGGTAACCCAAATCAGTAGCACACGATTCTATAATGGCTGACTTTTTATACTGGCTGGGTTATTGGTTATAAATGTCCCTCCCTCCAGGACCCACTCCTGAAGGGCGGGGCCACAGGGGCACTGCCCCCCAGCTGAAATCTGATTGGCCCACAGAGTGCACCCTCCCTGTCACTCACCAATTCAAGACATATCATTGGCTAATGATAAAGTTGCCCCTCTGTATGAATTATGCCCTCAAATCCTAGAATGGCCCGAGCAGGATCCCACGGCTTCGCACCTTGACCTCCAGCAGCTGCTCAGGACGTACAGGCTGCTCCGGGGGCTGTCCGCCACCCTGCCGGCGTGGAGCACCTGGAAAAATCATAACATAAACGTAATATTATATTTTTAAAGAACTATTTTAACAAGTTACGGAGCAAGACACAAGAACCAGACTCGAGGCCGCCTACTTGGACGATGGTCCGGCTGTTTGCCGTAGTCACCACCAGGGGGTGCCAGCTGCATTTAAAAACAGGGGAAAAGCCACACTTAGTGCAAGTAGGAAAAGAAAATAAAGCTGCAGACACAGAATAGAACTGAAGCATAATCTGAAGTGGCCTGAGCGGCGGGTGAAGGGATGATGATTACGAACTGCGCGCTGAGGAACAAAGAGGATCCCTAGAGGTCTCCTGGCGGCTGTGGTACCGTTCTGGCATCAGGCGGGCCGGCCAGCAGGTGAAGCGCATTGTGGGCCACGTTGCTCTCAGAGCTCTGGCCACTTCCAGCGCTGCGAGTGCTGCCCACACTGTCCGTACTGGCCACACTGCCCCGGTCACCCACTGGGGGCAGAACATGAGCAAAAGAGAGACAGTGACCTCAGCCAGCTAACCAATCACTGCCCTTTTTAGCAGTCCCCTGGTTAGCAGTCTTTCTGGCTTCTGGGAACTTAGTCCACATGGTATCTACGATGTGTCTAGCTCTTCTGTTCGGTTCTGACGATGCATTTGCAATGTTTAGTATTGATATTGTTCCAACGCCACCCTGCACTCGTTACTGGTCCTTCACTGGAAGCTCAGCTTGTGATGCGTTACCTGCCTAGCCTGTATCTTTGGACAAAAAGCACCAGCTAAGCAAATAAACGATAATGCAGACAGACAGCCTTAAGCAGGTTTAAGTTTGTAACCTTACGAAAGGTGATTGAGATAAAACATGCAGACAAACAAAGGAAGGAGAGGAACCATTTATTTGGGGGGGGGGCTCAGTCATGGAACCACCATGGGCGGGAACAGTCTCACACGCTCCTACCTGCGAGGGAGTCCCGGAGAACCCAGACATCCTCGCTGGCATTTGCAAGTCGAGAGAAGCTATCTGGAAGGAAGCCTGCTAAATGCGAACATAGCCGTCACCCATAGACAGAGTCATGCATGTCTATATGCCTGTGAGTTTGTTCTTCATGCGTCTGTGCAGGTGTGTGAAAGTACACTAGTGCAATCCCACCTGCACTGTCACTTTCCAAGCCCCTGGGAGGTATGGACAGCCTGTAGCTGTCGTCTGTCTGGTGGGCGGAACCCAGGGCTGCACCCGCAGGGGCCCTGGACAGGAAGTACCCTTGCTGGGGGGGAAGTGACACATGCCGCAGGAAGGCACCCCCTGCAGGTAATGGATGCAGTTGAACTGGAAAAAGTATTATTGATCACCTGGGCTGTTTAGCAATGCTTCAGGGTTTTGAAAACCAAGAAATGTCATGCAGGCCGGAAAGCTTATTTGCTCCAAAGTAATCTCCCCTACCCCCCGCCCCTCCCAAGGCAGATGTCCCATGTGTGTCCTGCATGCTGGAGCCAAAATGGGAGTCTTTTCTGTCTCTCTCCAGCGTTCCTCCCACTCTCAGGTCACAAGGTTCTGTCTGCTGCTGTCATTTAAAACAAGTTTTGCAGAGTAATATCCTTTAAAGACTACCTGTATATGACTAAGGACCTGGTTAATCCTTTCATGTATGTGTGTCTATTTGGCACGTGTGTGTGTGTCATGTATATATTACATTGTGGGGACCCCACAATGTGATTAAAAACCTGTATTAAAATTTAATAAAAATCTGACTGCAATCAAAAGACATTTCCCAAAGAAATGAATGGAGAGTTCCCACAATAAAAGGAGTATAGGAGTTTTGTGTGTCTGCGTGAGTGTGCCGGATATTGGGCCTGACCTGATCTTTGGTTCTGCAGGATCTCCACGATGGCGAGGGGGAAGTAACCCACCCGGTCAGTGCCATGCTGTCTGTCATGGATGTGGCCTTTCCACCGACCGTCCACATGGCGCTCCAGGACCTGTGGGAAGACCACCACAACAGCATTTAACTGCCTTCCAGAACACACTGACGGCTGACCGGACGACTGCCCCATGGCACCCCCTGCTGCCCACCGTGATAATGTCACCGGCACGGACATTGAGAGCCGTGGGATCGTGGAGGTCGCGGTGGTCCTTCAGGGCCCTCACCTGCATAACACCGGTTGCATCTAAAGAGCAAAGGGAGAGGAGGAGGAGGAGGGTAGGGAAGAGGAATTAAAAACTAAACATCTGTATTAGATATTACAAATACAGTAATCCCTCGCTATATCGCGCTTCGACTTTTGCGGCTTCACTCTATCGCGGATTTTTCGCTGGTTCATGGATTTCTGCGGACAATGGGTCTGTTTATTTCTGGTACATGCTTCCTCAGTTGGTTTTCCCTGTTGATTTCATACACGGGACGCTATTGGCGGATGGCTGA
>JAAGVU020000044.1:17125848-17143342 GCA_011763525.2 Mormyrus iriodes | reverse complement strand
ACAAGAGGTAGACCAGACACACGGAGGAACACCACGGAGGGAGGGAGGGGGGATCGGCAGATGCCGATCATGACAGAAAGAGGTGTTAGGAATACATCGACTGAAATTGTGGTCCATGAAATATATATCTAGCAAGCCTAAAGCTATTCTGATATAGGCGTACACTGTAAAATCCAGGGAAATAAATAATTATGTACATTCACATTAGAACACCGTGAAATATAAGCATATAAACTTATCTACACGGGTCAGATTTATCAGCAAGAGCTAGAAAAATATTAACGCCGTACATGTAGCATACGAATAGCATCTTTAAATCTGGAAATGAAAACAGCTTTGGGATAATTACCTTAACAGTCCCCGTATGAAGTCCTCAACACCGAACAAGTACATCGCCGGATCGTAAAGTCTGTAAGAGGTAATGGCCATCAACGCAACACATGTAATTCCGAGTAGAGCAAAGCTGCAAACGAAACTCGAACGACTGCGATAAGGTAGACAGTGTGCAATGCGCCGTTTAATTGTGCTCATGGTTCAATTCAAATTGCTATAAAAGTTTCTTCAAAGTCGGTCAACGTGGGTAATGACCGTGATCTCAGCCTCTCCGGCTTCGACTGCAGAAAGTGAGCCGCAAGGAATAATACATAAGATGACACCTAATGTGTGAGTCGCGTGGGACTGTGTGCTGGAGACTAGGCGGCACTCAGATAAGTTGTAAACACACGCCCAAACCAGCACCGTAAAATGGCTCTATATTCTGTCTTTAAATTCAGTGTTTTCACGTTAATATATATTTTTATTTCCCAATCAGTATTAAACTGGTCATTTAATTATAACCAGAAGTGCTTAAAATTAAATAAAACTAATTAATTTTGGCCTATTAATAACTTATCTTCTAAATATTGAATTAGAATGTTTATGTTACTATTATTATAACGAAAGTTCGACTGCACATTCACATTTGTCTCATTTCCATACTCGTTTTAAGAATCACTTGATTTTGTTTCAATGTAGTTAAATACAGCAGATTGTAACATTTTGCCGATTATAGTTTACTGTCGGTGCCAAAGACATCGATGTAACTGTATGAAGTATTTAGAATAGTTATGTGTGAATTTTCAGCATTAACCTTGCGCCCTGCCATGAAACCATAGTATGTGGCTTATTATTGAACTGTGCATACATGTGAATAAACATTTTTAAGACTACGCATATTAAATTTGATCGCTTTTCATATTACGTGTTTTAGACAAATAAAATAAAAAATGAACCACTTAACACTTTGCTACCAAATTTATTCGCACAGAAGTATCAAGACAAAAAAATGCCGCTTCAAAGGGTAACGACGTTGTTCAGAGGGATGCATTCAGATTTTGAGGGATTTTAAGTCGTTTTCTGTACGTGAGTCTGTCATCTGTCAACTTTGATTAGAAAAATAACGTTAACGTGACACGAAAGTTTTGGTGGGCGAGTGGAGATTTCAGGGACTTGCATTGACTGAGTGAAATGCCTTTTTTGGGGCTGAAAAACAATATAAGGTCTGTCCCCGTTTCCTATCAAGATGAATGTGTCCGCACTAGGGGAGATATGCGCGCGGTGCAGAGCCTACGGTTAAACTGGCGTGACAAGGTACGGGCGTTTCGTAGCAGAACAATAAAGTAATACAAATCAGGCATGACGTATGTCCACGCTGTCAGCAACTAATCATAGAGCCTTCCATTTCTTTCTAGTCTTATGGTTATGTATTATTTGACACGTAGAGAGCACAAAACTAATGTGATAATCCAAAGATTATCATGTGTTTTTTAAAACAATTTTCTATTGCCTATTGCACCTGTCGAAGCGTACGACTTTGCATAGCAAAAAAATCCATTTTTAAGAGTACGTTCCGTAAAAAGCCTCCCACACAAATATCATTTGAAATAACAATGCGGAACATTCGCCGCACGTAACAACAGCCAGACTTGCAGAAGCACAAAATAACTTTATTACCTATTACACAGTTTAAAATAAGCATTCAAGACAGTTGGATGCAGCTGATACAATCAATGTAGGATTCTTGTCTTTCGCCATGTTATGTTCTTCATAATACATGAATGCGACCACAAAATAAAACAGTGTAAAAACTACAATCAATCAAACGTCATGGAAACATTGAGCAATCCTCTGATTGTCTTAATGGCTTGTTTCTTCAGTTCGCTTTATAAAGCGATCTGGAGGTGCAAATGTCCCAGGACTATAATCTTAATGGTAACCCACCAACAAACGCTAAATACTGTTCACTCTAACGATCTTTGGGCTGCATCTTCTCATCGCAGCTTTGGAATTCAGCTAGCCCATACCACCCATAGTTTTTAAGGCAGAAGACAGACTTTTATCGTGAATCTGTCTCACACTTCTAAAAACATTACTAACAGGCGAAAAGACACCGGTGAATGCACATGAAGTTCACACCTTCTAGATCAGAAAGAAAGCTTCCATTGTAAGCATTTAATGTGGCAAATACATGGAACAAACCCGTTTCTCAACTGTACATGAACAAAGCAAACAGGTGAGAATGTCTGATTTTCCATCATGGTCAAGGTGCAGTAGAGGAAGTCTTCTGTCTAAATGCTTCAAAAGACACCGGTCCTCAGCTCCCAGTCTCCCCCCAGTCCACCCAGCATCCAGGTCTATTTGGAGTAGAGTTTCAGCTGGTCTTTCACATCTCCCTCTGTCACCTCACCAAAGGTTTCCTCATTATCCCTCAGCAGCTGGAATATTGCGGCCAACTGCTTTTGCTGTACCCTGCAAAAGGGACACGTGCACAGACAGACATCACAACACAGAGGACACCATGTGACAGCCATCACAGACTGACTCACTGACACACTCACGCCAAATCTCTCCATACCTAATATGGGATGTATTACTTTTTCATCTTCTATTCACTTTGATTTTTAAAATTGTAGAATGCAAAGTTATAATACACTACCTGGGCAAAAATGATAAATCACCGTTTGAATTTTAAAGGCAAGTACTTAAAAGCCAATGACTGGATCATTATTACAGCTCAGCAACTATTATATAGCAAACAAAAACGAAGTCAGTTGACTACCTGAATGTACTGAAAGACCAGGTTATGCATCAATGGATTTTTTTCTTCCTTGACGGAATGGGCACATTCCAGGACGATAATGCCAAAATTTATAGGGCTCGAATTGCGAAAGAGTGCTTCAGGAGAACGAGTAATTATTTTCATACATGAATTACCACAGAGTCCTGATGTTAACCCCACTAAATGTTTTTGGCATGTGCTGGAAAAAAACGTTAGAGAATGGTTCATCAGTACAAGATTATGGTGAAAAACTGATACAAATATGGACGAAAATGCATGTTGAGGCATCGCATAAGCTTGCAGAAACAATTCCATGATGAATTCACGGCCGGTAAAGGCGGTGCAAAAAATATTAAAGTGCGAGACTTTTTTTTTGTGCAGGCAGCGTACATGATACCTCTTCATTCCTTCCATTTGTAGGAATTATTTCCTTATTCCTTATTATTTTCTTTCCTCAGTTATTTCCTTTTTAAGTACAGTTTTCAAATATCTGACGTCAAGAAACATTTAATCGGTAATAAACACTCGTACAAAGAACTGGTTACACAGCCGGATATTTAATAGTTACAAAGGCCAATAAGGTAAGTACCACAGTAATTAAATCTTAAAAAAAAAAACCGCCGATCATAACTGATCCAAGCGCTGCGGAACACAATACATTAGTGTCCGTCCAATATGGGGTACTGTTTACTAAGGACTAGTTTACAGGGTTAGTGGAGAAGTCCTCACAGTGATTAACACAGCAGACTTCACACCACCATCAGCATCTGAGAGCAGTAAACATTGGGTGTCGAGCTAGCTGTGGGCAGAACACATTGACAAAACCCATAACTTTATCCTCATTGGTGGAAGCAGCAAATATTACGTCTTGCTACAATTAGCAATCCTATTAAAAGTGAGTTTGGGTCTGTTTTTTTTTAATCTGTTTGACGAAGGCGATCTAAGAGACAAAAGCCCAAAAGTAATTAAATAGCTTATCAGCAGGCCATGTGGCTGTGATTACACGTATTCAAGGGGCCAATGAATAAAAAGAGCGGGACTGCCGTCCACCAATCAAAACACACACGCGCACACACACGCCTTTAATTCCCATCAATAATAAAGTCACTTAATAACCAAAGAAGGGAAGGGGAGAGGCATCTTCATTCAGCCGGACTCCAGCACAGACAAATGCCTGGTGGTAAGCCTATTCCTCCGCTCTGAAAAACAAACAACCGTCCACTCAACAAAGGTGAAACTTTACTTTCAAAAATCATCTGACATTGGCACCACCACACCAGCAATGCAAGTATGCTTCTAAACTTTAACGCGCTGTTCAGAAATAAATAACGCAGGTAATAAGCAAGACGAGTCCATAGTTTCCATCGCAAGCATTAAAACCAGGCTGTCAAGTTAAACGCCTGAGTTTCCTTATTTGCATGCTACTTGCAGCCAAATAAAACAGACTTTTAAAGCCGTGCAGTGCTCGGAAGCCCGAGGTAAACTCAGAAGAGCGGCAAAGTCAAGGGTGACGCCAGAGGCTCAGGGTGAGTATGTGGAGGTATGCGAGATTCCGCAAGAAAGCTCAAGATGAGCACAGGCCTGTTTAGTGAGCCACAACAAGAGCCCAGCAAAGAGAGAGACTGGTAACTCTGGTTTGGAAAACCCAGTTCAACTTGTTTTTTTTACACATGTTTATACATACTATACAGTTACGTAAGACCAGTATCATTGCTGTAAGGTCCTTATAATGGACCCCTGTGCTAATTGTTTTGTGGGCCCTCCATGCACGGTAAACGTTTTAAAAGGTTTTATGTAAACCCCATATCAGACATACAAGAGACCATGACCAACAAAGAATCTCTCCCTTAATGGAGAAATGATACAGATGCGTCTTTGTGAAATATGCTTAATGTATACAATATGAATGTTTATAGCCTTATAAAAAAGGGGGGGGAAACTAGACCGAAAAAACTCTGAGCGAGACAGATTTGGCAGCCAGGTAATGGGTATATACCGTGTTGGACCGACTATAAATCAAGTTTTTTTTCCCTGGCGTCGTCTTATAGTCGGACCTGGACAAAATGGAATAAATGTTTCGAATGCTTTGACTTACGGTACTATACAATTACCGTAAGATTTCTCGCGCAAGCCAAATACTCGAAAAGTGTGTTGTCAGTCTGCCGCAACGAAAGCATCCTGAGCCTCTGGGTTGTGGAGTTTGTAATATTAATTATAGAGCCCCTCGCCAAATAAAACATTTTTTTTGGTATATTTGCCGTTTAATACAGTGATCCCTCGTCTATCGCTGGGGTTGCGTTCCAGACCCCCCCCCCCCTTGGGAAAGGTGAAGTAAAAACCATATGTTTATATGGTCATTTTTGTATATTTTAAGCCCTTATAAACCCGTTATATTCTCTTAGATATTAGGTAAGGTTTGTTTTGTATGTAAACACACTGTTTATATACTACGCACAACTATACGTATGGCATATCATTGAAGAGTTTTGATACGTAAAACGTAGTTGTAAACACGTTGATATAAAATGTTAAAATATGTATGATGTACTATAATATACAGTAATACACTCGTTTTACTTACCCAGTTATATTAGATGTATTATGATTATTCCTTTAATATTAGTGTCATATTTCTAAAATACGAACACTGCAGTCATGCTCATTTGCATTCTGGTGCTCTGATTGGACAGCTTCTCAGCCATCCGCCAATAGCGTCCCGTGTATGAAATCAACCGGGCAAACCAACTGAGGAGGCATGTACCAGATATAAAAAGACCCATCGTCCGCAGAAATCCGCAAACCAGCGAAAAATCCGCGATATATATTTAGATATGCCTGCATATAAAATCCGCAATACAGTGAAGCCGCGAATGTCGAAGCCCGCTATAGCGAGGGATCACTGTACACTTATTGTAATCCGATTGCTTGCGGTTGCTTTTTAAGCTGTGGTTGCTGATTAATTTACGTTCTTGTCAAATAAAATGATTCCTTTATAAAGGTAAGATGTGGTATTCCAAAATTTTTTTTTTTCCTAAGAAACAGTTGCCATAAAAGTGTGGGGTGGGCATCTTATATTCGGGTCAATACGGTATATAGTTTGATTTCTGGCAGTTCACTGGGCAATGCAACGTGCGTCAGATATTTAAAAAAAATGGAACAGCCTCCTGAGCTTTTCTGTGGGCCCCAGTGTGGCTGCACTGCCTATAGCTCCACCATTGACTGGAACAGAAAATTAGGAGCCAGCAACCAAGAACAAATATTTTATAATAGGCGTTCATCGGTCATCATTTCCCATCGTTTTAAGTACACAGAAAAAGAAAACACAGGAGTATGATTTAAATGCAGCTGATATGACAATGGCTGGCTTGTCAACCTTAGTCCTCTCCCAATGAAACTACACACAAATGACTCATTTACACTCCACCGGCACGATTTAGTGACGCACCGGTATCACACTCGAATAAGCAGATATTCGTGCTGGAAACGGGGGGCTGACTCAAAAACCAATTTTGCTTTTACACTTAACAGCATCATTTTCACAGGGAATAACACACGTTTACTACCGTTTATTAGTGCATGACATCAGTCAGGGTATATAGATATTAATAAATTGAATAAACAAATCATTTAGATATTAGCCTTTTAAATGTATATTTGACAATTTTCAATAAACTAGTGTTTATGACTAGTGACAATGTGTGGGAAACTGGGAATTATAGCAACAAAATGAATGTTCAAGACTGCAGTTTACAAAAATGTCACATTGGCTAACAATAAGAGGCGAGAATGGCATATATTCATTTATAGCAGTTTTCCAATCACACACCTGAAGTGGGATAGTGCTAAGGTCACGTGATGCAAAAATATCCATTCAACACATTTTACTCCTAACTCAGTTTCCCAATCTGGTCCTTGGGAACACACAACCATCCCACCTTTTTGCTCCCACTGAGCTGGAGCTGAAGGAGCAAAAACATGGACCGTCTCTGGGTCCCCAAGGACCGGATCAGGAAACACTCTGCTTACTGATCGCATATTCTGTTCAAAAGTACGAGCCACAAGCTCTATAAGTTGTGCATATCACTCAGTGGTATTCTGAGATGTTTGTAAGGGATTCAAGGGCTGGATCCCTTGGTATTTGGTCTTCAGTCATCCCTGGATGATTCACTTTCACTGGCTGAAATGTAATTTGGGTCAAAGGTCACAAAATTAGTTACATATCACAACAATAATGTAGGGAAAGTAAACTATATTATTCAGCAAATGACAGATTTTTTGGAAATGTTAACATATCTACTCCTTCATGTTCTTTCCTGTCTCTGGGCTCCATGAGAAAGCAAGCAACAAAACAAGAACCTTTTCCCACCAAGGACATCGTAAAAACGTGATTCGCTTTCTTGGATGGGGATGCAATGCTTTAAATCAGAGGCAGGTTAGGACATCCGTTAACCCGATGAAACGCGGCCGGAACTCGCCACACCCATACAAAACTTGGGATTCACCATCTTAGTTTATCCCACAAATAAAGTAAAATCCTCTACAACAGAGGTGAGGAATCTGTTCCACGGAGGGATGGTGTGGGTGCGGATTTTTGGGATAACCTCTCAAGCAGCCAATAACAGTGGGTCCCCAGGACTGGAGTTGAGAACCACCATTTTATTATTGGCCGATTGAGAGGTCATCCCAAAAATCCGCACTGGTCCTCCATGAATCAGGTTCCCCACCCCTGCTGTACGAGCTCATGCGCACGCACACACACACGCATTGAGCTTCGCAGTGCAGATGGAATAATGAACCCAGGGACACAAGTAGGAGCAATGCAGGCATCATACCACAAAACAGCTTCAAACGGAAGCTAAAATGTTTCGGGGCTGGAGGTGCTGGCCTTCCTAGCATAAATAATCCTCCCAATAAATCAAGGTGATGGTTATAATCCTGGTGAAAGGTTGAGTTGAATGTCATAATCCCCTGAATGGGGAATGCACCGATATATCGGCCAAATATCATTAAATCAGCGATATTTGCCTTGTAACTACCATTGTCCATCGATACATTGACCCCCTGCAGTGGTCAATATTTATATATGGTGTCGCATTAATTTTGAGCTGGGTATCGGAAAAGCCTCACAGCGGCGCACACACATGTCCTTAGCCTGTTAGTTCTTCACTGTGAGTGAAAACGGCACAAAGACTGCAATTTGTAATACATGTAAAGCCAAAGTAAACCGTGGGGGAAGCACCACGAAAACATGGTGAAACATCAGAGGTAAACAAACTGATTATTAAACAGTCAGTTAAGTAATTATTAATCATTAACAGAGTAAAAATGTTTTAGCGAAACTTTAACCCTCTGTGCTATAATGTCCGTACAGTATGAAGGTACGAAAAAGCCTGATCGTAATCGAAGATCAGAATCGGCAAAAAAAAATAAAAATCGGTATTGGCAGGTCACACTGGCAAAAAAAAAAAAAAAATCTGAAATCAGAATGGGCCAAGAAAACTGCATCTCATTTCATAAGAACCCCAGAGTTCTGGTCTTGTGACTTGACTATGCTTAGCTACAGAGAAATAGACCATCTCCTCAAGTCTCCATCACAGTCCACAGCTCCATCCCACAGCAACAATTCGGTAAGCAGTACGCCTAAAATATTAATCAGATGCATGTTGACGCCCAAAAGTTAGTAATCTGTATAAATTTACCATATCCTTATGGTTGTTAAATTCGGTTAGCGGGGCACACTACATACTATTCCTCAACTCCAGGCCTGGAGGGCCAGTCTGCCACACAGTTTGCAGATTCCTCTGCTGAAGCGCACCTTATTCAGCTCACCAGCCAATTGCCAGGTTTAGTAGGTGTGTTTGAGCTGGGAAATCAACAAGCTGTGTCACAGACTGGCCCTCCAGGACCAGAATTGGGGAACCCTGTCCCAGTCCCAGGTCTTCACCCTCAATAATAATATCATGTTATGTTGAATGTGTTCAGCTATTCAGCTATTTGTGATAATAAGTGCAGCTGTATTAACAGTAGGGGAAGTTAGGGTAATGGGGAGTGGGGGGAAATCCAGCCATGCACCTGACCTCTGCTCTTCCTCCAGCTCTTCCTTGGTCATCAGCTTCTCAAGCTGACTGGTTCTCAGTTTTCTGGGGACGTACTTCAGAGGCTCATCATCACCGTCTGAGCTGGACGGCACCACAGCGTCTGTGGGGTGGGAGTGGGGAACAGCTGTCACAAAGATAGATACTCAGTGCAAATCAAACTAAGTAGCCAGAGCCGTGGAAGCAAGGTTGCTAGGACTTGACATCTGTCAAGTATAATCATCAATGGAAAGTAAATGGATTAGAATTAAACAAACTTGCTATCCTACGAAAGATGTTCCTTGCCACTTACCAATGTGTTCTTGTTTCGCTGGGCCAGGCTCTGCTGCCATCTGCTGGATATCCTCCAGAGAAGCCATTACAGGTGCAGATTCTGGAACCTGTTCTGAGATTGATGTTTTGATCTTAGACAAGGGGTCAAGAACAGGTTCAGGTATTGAATCAGTAGGGGAAGCTCTGCGAACAGATTCTGGTTCATGGGCGGCCATAGGGGTGGCCTCAGGGATTGATGCGTGTTCCTGAGGTGCCACAGGGGGCTCCTCAGGGATTGATGAGGGTTCTGGAGCTGCCTCGGGGATTGAAGTGGATTCACGAGGTGCCGTAGGGGCCGCCTCGGGGATTGAAGTGGGTTCTGGGGCCGCCTCAGGGATTGAAGCAGGTTCATGAGCTGCCGTAGGGGCCGCCTCAGGGATTAATGCGGGTTCATGAGATGCCGTAGGGGGCGCCTCGGGGATTGATGCGGGTTCATGAGCTGCCGTAGGGGCCATCTCAGGGATTGATGTGGGTTCTGGGGCTGCCGTAGGGGCCGCCTCAGGGATTGATGCGGGTTCTGGGGCTGCCGTAGGGGAGGCCTCTAGGATATCTTCAAGTACCACTTGTGCAACAGGTTCTGGTTCAGCAGTTGCTCCAGGAACAGGTTCCGGTTTAAGCGCTGGAGCAAAGCCCACTTGGGGAGCTATGTTCATGGGTTCTGGAATGATCTCTTTCTCCAGTGGAGGAGGTTCACTCTCCAGGATCGTTGATGCCGATAGTGTCTGTGATACAAACTCCTTCACTATTTCTGGTGCAGAATCCTGTTGATAAAAGGGAGAGGGGCAATGACAAAATAGAGAAGTGAACTCAGAATCTTGCAAACAAGCAAATCCACAACTCACTTAACCTCCATGACATACATTGTACTCAGATAAGCCAGACACCTGTCATTTGCACAGTAACACTGAGGAGACAGCGATATGTAAACAGGTACACATCAACTCACCCATTTCCCATCCGCAATGACAAAAGAAACCTCTGGACAACAGGGGGCATAGTGGTTGAGCAGCACGTCCACGTGAATGAGTACATTTTAAATAATGAATTTAAATCACGTCGGCAAAATCATTCCAAGCTCTCACCCTCTCCAGCCCAACAGAAGCAGACTTGCAGAGTAAGAGTGTGCACGGATAATTACTACATGAAGACGAATATCCCTATTTGGTTATTCTGCTAAAGCAAAGAATCACGGGACTTTCCAAAAATATGGTGGCCGCCACAAAAAAAAAAAAAGCCAAGTGTAGAGGTATTTTGATGTGCAAAGTGAAACTTGCATTTGTGCAAACTCCGTCTGTATGCAAGTTGTATTTGACATTCGAATAGATCAATGCTGAATCATCTGAAACTGTAATATTTGCAAGTATTTGCCATGGACCAAGCTTCACAGCATAGGCAATGGACGCCTACTCGTTACGCTAGTTCCCCGATTGGGGAGTTGCGACGGAGCAAATCCATGCAATGTCCAGGGGTGTCCGAGGTGGAGAAACACTGACCTAGGCTACATGTTGAGATTGAGGTCACTGAATCAGCCCAATTTGTTGAATTGCAGTCACAATAAAGAGTTGTTCCGATATATTTTACATATACAGACGCTCCCCGGGTTACGAGGGTCCGTGTTACGATATCTCGACTTTACGATGGTTAAATGTTTTTCACTTTCAGTACATTATTTAATAAATTGCATGAGATATTCAACATTTTATTATAGACTTAATGATTTTGCCCAGCTATAGGCTAATGTAAGTGTTCTAAGCACGTTTAAGGTAGGCTATGATGTTCGTTAGGTTAGGAGTACTGTATTGAAAAGCATTTTCGCCTTTCACCTTATGACAAACCTATCGGCACATAACCCCATCATAACCAGGTGAGATGCTGTACTGTACTATACTTTGTTTTACATTTAAAAGTAGTCTTACATTGTTATGCAAATAACCAGATAATTGACTTTCATCTGACAGTTGTTTGAATATCAAAAATGGTCTGCATGCACCTCCCTAGTGAAGAGTCCACCTGTTACTTCAGCTCCAACTTTTAAGTGTGCCCTGTCAACACCAGGGCTGTTCCCCTGAGAGCCACATGGGGGCCCCGCTCCACCACGTGGTGCAAAGTGACCATCACGACCATCTGCGCAGGGCTGCCAGCTACAAAAACCACCAGCACCAGGAATGAGTCAGGAGAAAGAGGAGACTGATGTTCCTTTAGAGGCTACGGGTGCTTTCCCAAATCCAACCCCAGGCCGGCTGGACCTGAAACAAACAGCCAACGAGCTCAGCATAGATGGAATGTGATAGCCGGACCCATGCCTAAACAAACAGTCATCTCTGGTTCACTGAGGACAGCGGGTTCAGTTCCGGCTGAGCTCCTGAAAGCCGTGCCAACCAAATCACAGATATGCCTCGATCTCCAGATCAGGACAGCACAGAGCTGCCCTATATATTCCATTCATCTTCCAACTGCTTATCCAGTAGAGGGTCATGTGGGTGGGCTGAAGGCTAGTGCACAAGGTTAGAGGACACCCTTGATGCAATGCAAAACAATTACAGAGTACTCACACAATATGGCATTTTGGAGATACCAGTTCACCTAACACTGTCTTCGGACTATGGAAAGTAACTGGAGTACCCAGAATCCACCCACAAAACATCGGGAGACTATACCATCTCCACAAAAAGAGCGGGGGGTGGGGTTTTAAATTCCTAATCCCAAAAACAAAAACTGTCCTGAAACTCATTATACAACACTATGTCCTTCTCTCAACAGCAGCTCCGTTTTGCCACTTCAAATGCTACTCGGTCAATTCTGATCCTCAACGCAACTTACCGCTGAGATCTAGTCCTTGAGAGAAGGGTTAGATCTAGTAATAGTTTGTAGCAGTCGTTCAGACAACAGGGATTAACAGGTACTTTGTACGAATTTGGGATCTCAGAAGTATGTGAAACAAGCCACCACAGTAAGACAGACCTCAGCACCGCTGGATTTCTTGAGGTTTTGAAGAGCATACTAATATTTCTGCCGACTGTTCAAAAATGCAAACCCAGAGTTAAATGCATCCCTATTACAGTTTGTTTGGTATATAGCTGCTGGTATATTATTAATATCACATGATGAGTAACGGATACACATGAGTGTCATTAAAACCTGATAAGGGAGACTGGGACTCCTGTCTGAAGGGGGGCTGTGTTTGGTGGTGGTGGTGGGGTCTTCACAGCTATGCCTAGTGAACCGGCCTCGTGGAATCCAGAGATCTCCAAATCAGCTGTCACTGCTGGGGGGAGAAGAGTCTCTGACTTGCACTCAGTGTTGCTGTCAATCATCAGGCTTAAGAGACGCCACCTCAGAAAGGGGCCACGCGCCTGCAGGCAGACCACCTCCTCCCCTTGAAGACTTCAGCAACCGGCTCCCACAGGCCGGCTGTCCGGAGCACGTTTCTGTCCAAGTCCCTTTAGGGTGGCATCCGTTGATTCTCCTTGCGGTACAAGGGAAGCCGTTTCTCCATGGTGATGCTGACATTTACAGTAATTTACATGTATTTAGAAAGCAGACACCTTTTCACCAGTGCGACTTAGAAGTCAGGCAATTAGCTTACTAAAAGCATACAAATGAGTACTAAGTCTAGGACTAGTACTAGGGCAAGAGCTTTCAAACCACAATAGGTCTAATAAACCAACTATCCAAACTCAGCAAATAAAGTGCAACACTTCGAGCATTCAGGGAACAGAGCGATGTAGGCTTGTTGAGATGTTCCTGGAACAGATAGATCTGGAGGCGTTACGTGAAGGTTGAGACCAGATATAATGACCGGATGAGGCTTGGCAGCTCCACCATTCAGAAACCACTCATGAGAAAGTTCTAGACAGACTTCTCACATGGTGCAAGGGACCTCCAAAAGGCAGTGACATCACCACTGGAAGTACATGCAGGGCGTCATGTTTCTTTTAGACAACACATAAAAATAAATAATCGTTGTGAACTGCACTGCTTTGGCCCCAAGGGCATGAATACCCAATCGGTGTTCTTCTCTCTGAGCTCATATGATAGCACTAGAGATCAGTTTACCAGGTAGCCACAAGCACACAAAGAGAAAAATCGAGAACAACAGGAGTGTACTGCCGGTCCACTCAAAGTACATGTCCAGGGCCACACCAAACGCAGCTCACCCTCAGGACCCAATCTACACAACCTGGCATTAGTGGATGCAAGCAAGGCTGGGCCATGAGGGGAAATTCCAAGCCGGCAAGGTCACACGGGAGCCGGCCAATGAGCATGCAGCTTTGCAGATTCCATCTCACGCCTCAGATAGAGGCTGACTAACCCAGGAAAACAGGGCACTGAGGAATTTCTGGAGCTCAGTGCCTCCAGGATGCATTTGCCAACTTTTCCATCACTTTAGATAAAGCAGATATCATGCTAGGGTTCTATATATAGATTACAGATGTTCTGGCTCCGTTTTAGAACTTCAGCAAAGACAAAGTAGAACCTTTCAGCTACTAAACCCTATAGAAGAATTCAGTACACTGAAGCATACAAAACTCACTCCAATAGCTGGCTCCGCATCACAGAAATACTCATTACTACACACGTCTATGTAACAAAATCCATTATGGTGGCTTTGTTGACTAATGACTACATTATTCAGCTTTGGAACAAACATCCAACTTTGGTTACTGCAGATAAGGTAGTGGGTGGGTTGGGGAAGCTGAACACATGGCCTTTTATGGTATGTTCTGAATCAAGAGAGGAAAACCGTCGTAGGAGGCAAGCTCCAGAGGAACAAAGAGTGACTGCATAGATTAAATATGTGTGGTGCTGGGGTGAGAGAAAAGAGAGTCACCACGTGCCCTTGCTTAGGCTGGGGAAAAAAACTGCGCCAACGTCAAGTAGCAGATACTAGAAAATTTGAATGTGCATGTACCTCGAGTATCCCTGGCCCTAGCTGAAGAGCTCCAGTTCCAAAAGGCGAGCTCCTTCCAAAAAACACCACCACCCAAAGATCTGAGGCTGAACACAGTGTCACAAGAAGCAGAGCGTAATTTGATGTCATTTGGGGGAGTTAAAAAAAAAAAAACAGGCCAATGAGTTGTCAGCACCCTGGATGGACTGACACACTTGATTCGTTACTGACTGGGGGATTTGAGCCTGATAGTGTTGACAGGTCAGTCCACAAGACTGATTTCTTAAACAAGTTAGAAAACAGCTCAGGTTTAATAAAAAGGGGACTTAGCAGAAGGAAATTGATCAGTAGGGTCCCTGCCAGTTTTAGCAACACTGTGTCCAAAACAGTTTCCAGTCTTTCTTCAGTAGAAGGAACAGCAGCGATCCATGACCTGGACAGATATTTTCTCTCCAACCCTGCTCCTCCATAGAGATTCACACATTAGTCGGTTTTCATCATGTAGCCAAAGGACTAATGTAGTTATGCAACAGTACCACATCTGTAATGACTAGGAAGGAGCTGCACACACAGAAGGGTAAATTCAGGGACTTGAATCTGTGGGGAGGGGGATGTAATGCAATAACTCTGGACAGTACCTCAGTCGCCATCCTCAAAATACCTAGCGGTGGTAAAGTTATACCACCGATCAATTGGTGAGAGGAACATTAGCAGCTCAAAATGGAAGCACACATCCACTGCCCTCATGTCTTCTGGGGCAAGAGGGGCAGCAGGCCAGCATGTGTATTTGTATATTTGTGCAGCCTTTCTACAAGAACCCTTTCTCAAGCAATGCATGCACTGTGATCCATATGCAAACCACAGTCCATGGCTCCAAGCCGGCACTGCATTTTGTTGTGGGTGTGTCAGAGACTAATCTGGAAGAGGAACGTTGCACGGGAACGTTACAGGAAATCCAGCACATCTCGACATCAGTCTTCACCCCTCTTGGAAATACAGCAGAGTTACTTTTTAAATTAAGGTCTGGGACTAGCTGTCACTGGTAAAGATTGAAGAGGGCGTTAAATCGAAGAGGAACATTTAAGCAGGAGCAGATGAAAGCCTGCGTGACTAACCAGACACTGGTTAGAACGCAGAGATGGTCATATGTGGTGGACCTTGACAGCCAGTCATTAACCCCACTTATTCCACCAGGATGCAGTATTTGCCAGCTGGCAGGGGAAAAACAAAACAACAATGGAGCAGGGAGGAGCTCAGTTTCCAGTGACTGAATATGATGGTGCCGCATGGCAGACAGCCTTAATAACCTGCCAGCAATAACCTAAGAGTGGGGGAGGGGGCATAAAGCACAGTGTTTTTTTTAAGAATCTAAACTTCACCACCAAAGACTACAGGACAGGTCACAGGTCCGATCACCCCATTGGCTGAACAGGGTCATATGACCTGCTCTCCGTTACATAGGTAACGTGACCCTGAGCGCAGGCCCCTTAACACCTAGATCCCACCGCTACAGCTGCACCTGAAAGGTGTCACCCCCACCTGTGCAGAGCCCGGCCCATTCCCCCCTTCCCCATGGTAACTATTGCGACCACACGGATTTGCCGCACTGCGTGAGCGCACACACACATATACATGCTGAAACCTAAATATAGTAGATACATGTAGTGCATTCTTTGTAGATGTGTCTGGTTACAGCAACGGTGGACACATTCTTTTTGCTTTTTAAAGACCATTTGGGGGGTGAAGGCTCAGGGTAGAAAGTGGCACCATTCCGCCCTTTGTGGGGGTGACAGTCCGGCGGCCGCTCTGACTGACAGCCGCTCAGCCTTTATCCTAGACAGATTACCTTAATCCGACAGAGATTACCGATCGAGTCCGAATTGCATGTTAAATGAGCTCCGCCGAAAGCCTAATTGGTTTAATATCCACTGTGAATTTTATACGGTCCGGAGAGAAAATTCATTTTCATTTGCATTAAACGGTAACTCCAACACTGACAAGTTAATACTGGGAGACAAACGTACCCATATCTGAACATTAAAAAAGTTTAAGTGGTGACCCGTTTAAATCAGGTTATGGATCATATTGTTTGACTACGTATTAGTTAAATACAAAAACTTAGACTTCGCTTGGAAAGTACTTGCGGATCGGGGCGCCTTTAACACTTTCCTCCATGTTTAAACCAATTATCTTGGCTTCGTAATCTGGAAAAAAATTACGTAAATGGCTTGATTCATTTAATTAAAAGTTATAAGCAATCGACCAAAACCTATAAACAACTTCCGAAAGGTGGGTTTTACTTTTATAATTCAGCCTTAGCCATTTCCTACCGTTATGTGAATTTTCTCCGACTCCTGTTGCGCAGGCGAAATCTCAGACTGGATGACGGGATCCTTTTCCAGGACTCCCATCTCCTCCACCACCGGGGCCACTGCAGGAACATCAGACTCTGGTTCTGCCTTGATCTCTTCTATTCTGTGAGCTTCACTCTGTGCAACCTCGTGTATTTCGGCTTTAGGTTGTGAATGTTCTCCTTCCCTCGCAGTTTCCTCTATAGGAGCATCGTCCACGATCGTCTCGGATTTGGGATCGGCTTTCTTACCGAAGAGCGAGGTGGCCAAGATAATTGCAAGAAAAGTGAATATTACCGCGGGCACGACAAACGAGGCATCAAAAATCGCATCCATGATTATATTAAGATTTCAGGAGGCTTTTTGTCCAGTGTAACTAAACTGCCCAAACTTCAAATTTCCCCCAGTTATTCATGCGAAACTACACTGCGCTTTTAATTGCAGTATGCCTATTACGCGTTAAACCACACTCCTTTTCACAGCATCTCCAGCTCAGACTAAAGTAAATGAGATCAACCTGCGCGTTTAAGCTGTGCAGCAGCTGTCCAGAAGGAGCGTCATTTCCTATGAGACTGCCCAGGCCGATCCCTTTTTAAAGCCGTATTTACCCACATCCTTATGTGCGCGGAGACGTTTGAAAAAAATGTTTGCTTAAATTCCAAGTGTCCGTATTTTGTATTTATAGTATAGATTATTTAATAAAACATATATTTATATATATAATGTATATAATTCTGTGTGTGCGTGT
>JAAGVU020000044.1:17111582-17125748 GCA_011763525.2 Mormyrus iriodes | reverse complement strand
TAAAGCAAGCATGAATGTGGAAACAAACGGTTGCAATCTACATATTATTCATACAATGTAGAACTTGAAACATTAATAATGATAATCATCAATTATCCAGATAAATAATACCGTTATTTATACTGGAGCTACATCGCAATCCCCACAGCTAAGCTGTAAAAATCCTGCAGCAGCTGTTGCCAAATTTCTAGATATTACGACGTGACAGACAATAATAGATAACCACCTAATAAATGTGCATTTATGACATTTGAACAACTGTTTCAAAACGTTTTGTTTTGTCCTTCCATCCACCTTCTTCAAATTCTGGTGATCGGCTTTGACAATCGAGAAAATTTAACCAGGGGAAAACTGAGGTGTTCCACCATGTCTCAGGTGACCTGTCATCACCTCCCAAAGCCCGACCTTCTTTGCAGGATAGAAGTCACAGTATACTGTATAAGCAAACATAACGCGCTGGTTTCTTCTCAAGTTCCGCTAGGCGTCCTCATAAACGCAACCTATCGATCGGTAACATTGCGCTTATGTTCCTATTGGAAGAGGTCAAATGACCGGCTCAAAACGACAGCAGAAATAGATCTTTCTTAAGAGGGGGACACTTTGGACACAGGACAGATTACTTTCTCAGCTGTGCGACAACTCAAGTAATAATTACCACTAAAAGAACCCCCCCCCCCACACACACACGCGTATCTTCCCTTTTGGAAATCAGACGCACAAGGGTTGCCAGCTCTCACGCAAGAAATCTTTGCGAATATATATTATTCCATTATATACCTAAAATTGCCAACATAAAAAGCGTTTGGGTAGCTTGCAAACCCCACAGACTATTTACAAGGTAATAAAACTGTTACATACATGTAAATGCGTGTGCAGACGTGTCAAATTGAAAATCTCACTCCAGCCAATTGACCAAAGTTGGCAACCCTGATTTATAACGCTGTATTCAAACTTGAATGCCGAATTCAAATTTGAATGCGTAGTACTTATTTGGTTTGTAAGTACTTTTAAAACCGGGTATTTTTTAACTTTTACTTGAGTATTGTAATGGATCACTTTTACTTGAGTAACATTTTGGTGTGGTATTTGTATGAAGTATGAAAATTCGTTTTAACAGTGTTTAACTACCATTAGATTACAATTTCAGAGTCCTTTTTTATGATAGGTATAGTGTCCAATCAGTGGCAAGGCCATAAGAGTATCTGTCTTTTCAGGTTTTAGTTAATGTTGTAATGTGTTTTCTGGGGCCTGTTCCACGACGCACGATTTCTTGCTTAGCCAGATACCTTGTTGGATTTAAGGTAGTCTGGGCTAAGTGTAAGTGAACTAGGACGAAGTCCATTCAGCTCAGGCTACCTTAAATCCGACAACTTATCCGGCTAAGCAAGAAATCCTGCTTCGTGAAACATGCCCCTGATTTACCATTGTTTTCTTAATTGTGCTGTTTTATTTGTTAATTTGTTTTGCACTTTTGGGCCAGTGTTTTCCAATAAATTAACCCGATGGTTTCCTTGTTTGTTTATTTTCATATCACAATGAATATTGTGTCCATAGCACAATGAAATTCATGTTGCCTGTAGAACATAGCACAAAACATACAGAAGTCAAGTAAAATGTAACGCATGGTTGGTATATGCGGAGTTTGAAGCTTGCACTTGGGGGGGCAAAAGAAACCACATCTTACAGTATATGTTAACGCACTTATTTCATGCACGTTACCTTTTATTTTGTCTACGGGTACCAACAAACCGCTTAGGCAAAAGTGCAAAGTACCAGCAAAGAACATAGGGCAATTTTTGTGTAGCCAGTAAATTGCAATTTCGATTCAAGCTACTGCCCCTCCTCCCCCAACTCTGCCCATTATGGTTGGCTAAACAAATAAAAAAGAATAGTTGAAAACTTACATACACTAGCGTCATATGTGGAAGAGCTACATATTGTATTTCCTGGTCATACCGGTGGTTAGTGTACATAAGCACACGAGACAATAAAAGTTAAACTATGCATTTCAGTTTTTGATTTTCAAACGCTATATATAATAAATGGATTATATAAGGATTGCAGGTATTAGCACTCCCCACAAACAGATAACTGGTCATGGGATCTTGCCAAATGTCTGCGCGGCGGAAACTCCGGGTAACAGGTGACGTCACAGTCTCCCATTGCAGTAATGGCGGTGGAAAGTAGTAGCACCCGCCGGAAAAGCAGTTTTAGTAAATAAAAAGAGAGTCGTAGCAGGGTTATTTCGTTTCTTGCATGTGAAAATATATCACAAATTTGTAAATTTATGGCTACGAACGAAGCGGACGAGTCCGGTATTGTTCTGAAGACCTTTAGGTTTGAAGAGGAGTGTGACGATGGGTTGCGTTCCCTGACAGTTTCAATCCCTGAGGTTCTTTTTAACTTAACGTTATAAAGTAACATTACAAAGCAAGGTTTTCCATAGTGCACGATAATGCGGTACTAATGCTGTAGAGATAATGATATTTTATCATATAATGGTATTTTATCCGGCAAAACAAGCTGCAGTGCTCCCACGAAATATAAGGATATAGTTTTAGAAACACTGAATCGTGGTCTGCTGGTGGTGGTTAAACTCGTCGTTCCTGACCTATGCGTTTTTGAACGAATCTAAAATTAATTGATTTTGTTCAGTGTATTGCTTCGTTCTGCTCGTTAGTTGCAGTCCTGCACGAGTGATAGATTATAACATTCACAGCCGAGATGCCCTCTCTTTCGCCACCCACTGGCGCAATAATGTATAAACGTTTGAATGAGTTAGTATATATTATATAGTATATATTATTACATAGTATATATTAAGTATAAAATAGGATTTATATGTCACAAACATAATTTTATGTTATTCATACATTAAACACGTGTCATAAGTGAATGAATTTTTGAGTTGAACATGATTTCCGTCTATAATGTATTATGACATGTGTTGCAGGTTCTTGACCCGGACTATGGGATGTTCGTGTGGCCCTGTGCGGTGGTCTTGGCACAGTACGTGTGGAACGAAAAAGAGAATGTGCGGGGGAAGAATGTTCTGGAGGTTAGTGTCACGCAAACAGTATCGCCATAACAAAAACAGCTTACGTGTCACTGTTTTCTGATCTCTCTTGTTCTGAGAGTTCATACCCTGAGCTTTATACAGAATTTATGCAGAACAAATCAGTATGCTCTGATGATAGCTTCAAGAGTTAAGACAAAGTATCAGCCAAATGAAAGTATCTGGGCCATTGCAGCATTATGGATGAGCCTCATATTGGCAAACAGAATGGCTCAAAGCACGGACAAGCTTAGTATCAATGTGTCAGTTTGCATATCGTTTCATGTAACCTATTGGGTTCAATATAGACAAATACTCAAAATTCATGTTAATTAAAAGTCATGTAGTGTTTTATCAGCATTACGGATGTGATGACAGCCAGACCTTTGTGTGAATTTGCTTGTTCAGTACTCTGGAACTGAATTAAACCTATCATTTCAGCTTGGTGCTGGAGTGAGTTTACCTGGCACAGTGGCCGCAAAGTGTGGGGCAAACGTAGTTCTTTCAGATAGTGCCGAGCTGCCACACTGCTTGTACAACTGCCGCCGTACCTGCAAGGCAAACGGGCTGCACACCGTACCCGTCGTGGGTATCACCTGGGGACAGGTGTCTCCTGACCTCTTTCTGCTATCTTCAGTGGACATCATATTAGGATCAGATGTATTTTATGAGCCTGAAGGTTAGTCCAGCCTTTAAGTTCCTCATAGGTCCTGGTTGGGGGAGCTTTTTTTTTTTAATGTTCATACTGTGCTCAATTCTAACCTACCCATCTTTCATTTTCATTTGATATCCGTCAGACTTTGAGAATGTGTTAGTCACAGTCTCCTTCCTCCTGCGGAGAAATTCTCAAGCCCAGTTTTGGACAACTTACCAAGAGAGAAGGTAGGAGTTACAAATGCTTTACGAGGTCATGAGAAGAAAAAGGAATGTGGTTAATCTAATTTTCACTTTTTAGTGCCAACTGGTCAGTTGAAGCTCTGCTGCACAAATGGAACCTGACATGCACAGAAGTCCCTCTGGCTGGTTTCCATGCCGACAAAGAACATCTAGCTAGCTCAACACTCCCCGGAAGTCACACGATACAGATGCTGATTATACGATTAAAGGAGAAAGAGTCATGATGCAGTTGATTGAGGCACTTTTTTTGGGAAATTCCGTAAGAGCATTTTACACATTTTCATTTGTTTGTTGATCCTGAGCTTTTCAGTTCAAACTCAATTGCTCTGATTGTTGAAGAGCCTATATTCATCGGTTTAAAATTTAGACAAACATTTATTGGCATAAACACTGCGGAAAATACAGAATCTCAGAAATTAAAAGGAATGCACCATAAACTGACTACAGCAAGTGGATACGTTCCATTTAACCAAGCAGAGCATACAGACAAGGAATCTCCAAGCAACTTGCTAATTGTCCACTAAGTTTATTGAAAAATGTTTCAAGGTACCAGAAAGAAAATGTGCATTTACCAAAGTGATCCACAGCAGCCATGATTATGCTGCCATGGTAACCACCGGAGTAAAAATCAGCAGAAAACCCAGATACGGCCAAGCAGCCTGCGCAGCCACACGGCACCCAACAGCTAATCAGCAACTCAACAGCTACACGACTGCGCCTAGTGCACAAACATACAAGATTAGAAATCAGTAAAATGAAACAAAAAGAATATTAAAAAAAATCTCCACATAGCACTGGTTGCATTTAAGTAGTTAACTCCAAGTTTCAGTACATCTTGAACTAAGAACTGAGTGTTTTTAGACTTGAGGGCTAATTAGAAAACAGATGCATTGGTGGAAGGTGAAAATCCATTTCTTCATGACTGAAAACATTAAAAAAAATATATGTTTGAATTACACTGTCTACAGGATTCCCCTGACCCCTCTCCATCATAGCAGTTTCTGTTTAGCCCCAGCGACCCAATAGCATTTGCTATTCAGCATGTTTAATGAATTAAAATGAATCAAACCATTTAGTACAAATAAAGGCTTTAGGTATAAACTGAAAAAAGGGGAATCTTCAGACCAAGATCCAATCATAACCTTTTTAAGTCACATTTTGTGGGGTGGAAGTCCTCAGTCTTAGGTCTTTACTTCCAATGGGATGTCCTTAGTCCTTTCACCCTGAAAAAACTAGAGAAAGGCAGGTTTGAGTAAGACAGACATCACTGACATTGTTCATTTAAGCAAACTATTACCTGTAGTCATGTCATGATTATTTTTTGTGATGTTACTATCCAAGACAGCAAGGAGTCAGAACCCTCCGAGCAAGTGTGGGAGATTACTGAAAACATCGTCAAGGGTTGGTTGAAGGGATGTGTTTAGTTTCCATTCTGCTAAATGGGGCGTTTACTCAAATCTTACATACATGAAGGCTTAACACTGGTGGCGGGTGAATGGAAAAGTGTTTGAATGAGGGATATAAAAGTATGATGTGCGAAAACATCCCACTCACCCCAAGAGGGTCTCTTCCAACCCCACTCCTCCCCTCCACAAAAGGGGGCCAAGTTCTCATTTTTTCCCCCCCATTTAACCTTTGCCTCCCAGCGGCCTGAGTCGATGACCAGGAGGACAATGCCAGGCTTCCATCCATTGTCCTGCAACCTACCTCAGCACCACCCCAATACTGACAGAACCACCTGCTCCTTAGCAACCACCAGCAGCAGCCGGAGGACTGGGCCGGATCACACCCCATCTAACTGCACATACCGCCCCAAACTCCTCTTTTGCAAACAGGAATCAGCAGCTTGGAGGAAAGAATTCCACATTTTTGGGTGAACATTAAGTCCAAAATAAGTTTTTAAAAAATGCAAAAAGATTTCACTTTTCTGAATCCATGTGCACCTATCCCAACACCTGCCCAAAAGTGGGTCACTGACAAAAACACCAGGCCCAAACAATACATTACAACAGCGTTTCCCAATCCAGTCCACAGGAACCCACAGACACTCCACTTTTTGGCTCCCTCTCAGCTGGGAGGAAGCAAAAATATGGACCGTCTGTGGGTCCTCAAGGACCGCGTTGGGAAACACTGCATTAGAATGCTTTCTACTTTATCATAATGGGAATTAAAAAAAAAAAAAACTAATATTGCTACCAAAACTTGTTACACTTTACCCTAGCTGTACAAAAACATTTCAAAGCCTGCTTTTAAAAGGTTACAATGTCAGATTAACTTTTGTGCCTTTGAAAGCAGAATACACTCATTATAGGAAAGTACTAAGCCAGGTTACAAGTATTTTGCGCAGCACACAGCAGGATCTGGTATATTCATGCATCCTCTACAGATACCCCAGTCCTTGGAAAAATAAAAAATAAAAAACATAGACCCCAGGTCTAAGTCTCAGACTTACCGTTCATGACACAGCACCATTCTTCTCAGGAGATTTCAGCATGCTCTTAGACCGTGATCTGGACTTGGAGACCCTTTTCGATGTCGGCGAGCGACTCCTCGAGTGGGATTTGGATTTCGATTTGGACCTCGATTTGGACCGAGATCTGGAGCGCGACCGGGACGGGGATCTGGACTTGCTTCGGCGAGACGTGCGGGACTTGGAGCGAGACTTTGAGCGCGTCTTGGAGCGAGAACGCGAGCGCGAATAGGAGCGCGACTTGGAGCGGCTGTAGCGCGAGCGGCTGCGGGAACGGGAGCGACTCCGACTTCGAGAGCGGCTGCGTCTCCGGCGCCTCGGGCTGCAAGACAGGAGGAGCGCATCGCAAAATGGCTCCTGGTCATCTTTCCCGAGACGATCACAAAAAGCTAGTCAAGCATATGCATTCATTTATACTTAAGTCCACATTTCACCTGGAATAAACTAATCAGCATTACCAGTGCAGTATAATTATGCGGTGACTTTACAATAGGAGGGAGTTAGGACGTTCAATTCTGCAACGCCAACTGCTCGTCCATTTTGCATACTTGTCTACTATATTACAGGCCTTATGGTCGCCAGACTTACCTTCTGCTCCTCCTGCCATACGCCCCGTACCTGCGGGGAGGTCCTCCTCGATGTCCGTAGTGAGAATCTGGCGGCCGTCCGTAGCGGGCCATTTGGACGCGCAGCTCCCGGCCGTCCAGGATCGCCCCGTCCATGGCGTCGATCGCGTCCTCGGCGTCCCGCTTGTCGTGAAACCGCACGAAAGCGAATCCTCTGCTCTCCTTCGTGTAGCGGTCCCGTGGAATATAGACATCCCCTACGCGACCATACTTCTCAAAAACGCGGCGCAGAGTCTCCGGAGAGGTCCGGTACGTCAGATTGTCCACCTTCAGAGACGTCATGCCCTCCACGTCTGGCGGAGGCCTGCCGTAACTCATTTTCCTTTAATACAGGCAAGCGGTCAGCAAACTGTACTCAAACTGAAGTCTAATTTATTATTACAAGTATCGGTGTATGCTTCTGAGTTTTAGAAGAGTAACCAAGTCTTCAAATCAAGCTATTAAACGCGATCTTTTACACGGACCACGCACCTGAACCCCCATCTAACGCTCGCTCACATAAAATGGCGCCTAAGCGTTTCCTGGCTTCCTATTTATACGGCGTATGGGTGTGAGACGCTTAAACAGAAAAAAATAAAATATATAAAATTACAGAAACAATATTATTAATAAAGACTTTAACTTCTAAGAAGGAATTAAAATCTAAATTGTTTACATAACATTAGAACAATGTTGACCCGGAAGATAAACGTTTCTTTCAAGTTACCGTCACTTTTCCAAAAGAAAAACTCCGATTCCCGACAGACCTTGCAGTTTCCTCTGGCGATCTATGTCAGCTGACTATCACATGACACTCACAGGCACAATTACAGTTATACATGCGGAATTTCAGTGAATGTCTTGCTAGTTAATGTTGTTTCAATGCCAGACGGAAAAAGCCGTGTTTTAGTTCCGTATTTGTCATCTGACTGTCTTTATGGTTACTCCTTTCTTGAGCGGGACGGTCATTTTGAGAGATGGTAACTTTACTCTGTAACTAGAAATTGACCCACAGACAGCAACCGCGCCCATAGCACCTGACTTTTGGTAAGCTGTTTCTCTTAAACTGTGAATAATACAATTACGTCGAAATGTATTAAGAAAATCTAGGACAACGTAGTGATCCTGAGGCAGTAGATCATTTTTTGGACAGTTTTTCTAGGCAGGTTATTAAAAAGTCTGATGGGCAGTTCAAATTATCTGTGATACACATTGTGGTGGTGATTGTATGCTTTTACATACCGAAATAGGAAGACATTGTAGTAGTGACCTGTTTTTCTTTTCTTTTGTTTGTGCGGCATTCTGGAACAATTGCAAATGCAGCAGCTCGATAAAAGTCAAGAAAAGCTCAAACATGACTCCAGCGGGGAAGAATCTTCTGAATATTATTATCCTTGGTTTCGGGTTTATGTTTATTTTTACCGCTTTTCAGACTTGCGGCAATATAGAGGTAAGAGGAAAGTCGCATAATCCTTCCAGTTAACTATGAATGGAGAAAGATGTATTGAAGGAGAGTTTGTATGTATGTGCAGACAGCTAATTTCTATTATTTTCTCATAACTATTAAGTACCTTGTTGTAACAAACTGAAAGGTACAGCGGTGGCGCTTGTCAGGTAGCCATACTCTGATAATGGAAATAACTGCCGTCACAATTTCTAAGAAATGAATTAGTGCCACGATGTCTGCAATGTCAGTTGCCCTTCACCAAATTTATTTAACTATGATAGCCATGTTCCACATCGAGTAAGGGGGGTAACAAGAATTCCAGTGCCTTCTTAAATTCGTACACACATTAAAATTGTAGTTTACCGTATATTTGCTTTGTTTTCAGCAAACAGTGATAAAGAATTTCAACAACACCGAATTCCATGGGAGTGGATATACGAGGTACATTTAATGATATACCTATGGATATCATATATATTATATTGGACTTTGATCTCTTACCCCTGCGATCTTGACAAGCCTGAGTCATCTTTTATGACATGAAGAAGATAATGAAGGCTATTACCACGTTTATGAAATTCTACTGTATCGCTGACATACAGTTTAATTGTTAAACGTGCATTTTTAGGCTGATTCACGGGTTTTTGTAATGATTTTTCAGTTGGGTATAACAGCCTTTAGCTGATAGCCTCGTGCAAATGCTATGACAGTAGGTATTCACTTCCTTTCAGTAAAATGTGTTCTGTGATTATTCTTTTTGTGCAGCTCCCAAAAATGAATTTCTCACCTCGTGGGAAAAAAAACGAGCTGCCGTTGGGATTGAGGAAGTGGAATTGAAATGATTTGGTCTTTACCTGGGAAGCCAAGCCTGGTATCTTACAGATTTCAGCGTTTTCTTTGTTTCTTCACAGCATGGCGATTATTTACGGGGTCTTCTCTGCATCCAACCTGATAGCACCTTCTGTGGTGGCTGTCATAGGACCACAGCTGTCGATGTTCATCAGTGGACTGTTGTACAGGTACACCAATACTCAGTATGCATTAATGAATGATGGCCCAACCAATATCAAAACAATGCAAAAGAGTAAAATTAATGGGAGTGACGATGTAAACAAAGCAATAAAACTGTATGGATGTAATATTTGGGCTAAACCTCTGACCTGGCACCAGAAGTTCGCAGGTTTGAGAATGGCCTCAGCACATCTGCGGGTCCTTGAGCAAGGCCCTTATCCTCTCCCCCCCTTGCATTATATTATATTCTTGTATTATATTTTGCATTTTGATGTCCAGGGTGGCAGAGGGGCTCAGTGGGCAGTCCTGTTGTCTCACACCTTCAGGGTTGTGGGGTTGTTTCCACCCCCTCTGCACTGTGTGTGGAGTTTGCATGTGTCACATCGGTGTCCTCCCCCAGGCTAAAGGCATGTAACTGCTGTAGCTCATGAAGTAGAGCACTGTGCTAACAACACAGTTGTCATGGGTTCGAGTCCCAGGAAGCATACATAAATTGTAACCCTTTCCTCTCCTGGAAGTCGCTTTGGATTTCAGGATCTTTCCGATAACACTGACCGGGGCTGAAGGTTGGAAGATGGATTGATTTAGATCCCCACTTAGTTTTTTTTTTTGGTTTACTGAGCATCTAACATTTGTTGGCATTTACCCTGCATATCAACACTTGCTCATGGCTTCAGGATGGCCCCATACTGCCATTCCGGCTCCTGATGGAGCTCATTGCATGTCCCTCGGGAATCCAGTCATCGTTTTATGGATACAGCTTCAGTGGTGGATGCACTAAACCTGCATCGGGTGCATTTGAGCATCAGTATGTCAAAGATGAATCCGTTACACTTGCACTCTAGATTTGTTGTTATGTACACCTTTGTCAGAAAGCGGTTGGCGGTCAGCTTGTATTGACAGGCTGCTGAAACAGTTTGAAACTCAAATATGAAAACAACTGCTGTTTTATTGGCAGGGGCAGATAAGTGGTATATTTAAATCTTCGATAAAAAGGCCTCTAGTCTGGAGGTACTGGAGGGGAAAAAAGCAAAACACACCAAATTAAGGAAATGCCTGTGGAACAGACAGATGAAACAAATCCATTCTACCAATCATGGTGCCCCAACTCTCCTGCACTAGTAGGATGACGGCCTGCCCCCCTGGCTTTTTTGTCTCTTTTTACAATTATTATTTTTTATTGCCCAGGGTAAGTGCAGACATACGATCAATAACCAGAGATGGATAGTTCAGGTCCAGAAAGTAAAATCCAGACCAAGATTTTGTTTCAACCAACCAGTTGAGTATAAAGTGTTACAGTCACAGAGTACTCAACTAGTTGGTTGAAACAAAACCTTGGTCTGGATTTTTACTTTTTGGACCTGAACTATCCATCTCTGTAAATAACTAATGAATAATATATTCTTTCCATCTGTCTGATTCATCCTGGTTTGTGTGCATATAGACTCGGCGGTTATTTTGGCTGTCTAAGTGCGTGACGGCTCTGCGTTTACTTCCTTTCAGCGGTTACATCGCTGTGTTCATCCATCCTTTGACCTGGTCCTTCTATACGGCTTCTGTGGTGGTCGGGATAGCAGCTGCAGGTATTATTCTGCCAGTTTCTCTGACAACGGAGGTGATGGCGGTAACTGCAGCGATGGTGAAGATATTAATCTCCCTTCCCTCTGCCTCCCGTGCTTCTCAGTGTTATGGACAGCGCAGGGCAACCTGCTCACCATCAATTCGACGGACTCCACTATCGGCAGGAACAGTGGAATCTTCTGGGCGCTGATGCAGTTTAGGTGCGTGATGGGATAACGGGGCTGATGTCGCGGTTTTCTTGGTAACCATAGCAACGTGTCCAGGCCTGATCTTTATTTATTTATTTATTTATTTATTTCTTCTTACAGTTTATTATTTGGAAACCTCTACATATATTTAGCCTGGCATGGGAAAACAACCATCTCAGGTATTTCATCTTTGTTTTACATAATAATATGTATGATTAACATTAATTTGTGCATAGCTAAGGGAGGATGTCGACACTCTGCCTCAGATAAGGACCGCCAGACCGTGTTCATCTCGCTCACCGTCATCAGCCTGGTTGGCACTTTCCTCTTCTTCCTCATCCAGCGGCCAGACACTGAGGCCGCGTCCACAGAGGGCGCTTCCTCCGACACGTGCGACCCCCTGCTGCCAGCGGACCCCACTGAGGGCTCCCTGACCGTCACGTTAGTCACAGACACAAACACACGGTGGTGGTCACTGCACAAACCTCATATAATGTACAGACGCTCCTCGGCTAATGATGGAGTTGCGTTCCACTGAACCCTTCGTAAGCTGAAATTATTGTAAGTCGAACATGATATGATAATTATGTAAATGAATGACTTCTGTCAGTGAATAAGTAAACAATTCCTGTAACTAAATACAATAAGTTGCTAAACACTGCATGAGACGCTTACGCTTGCGATCGCTGCGGGGACTGGAAGCGTGGCTGGGCGGATGCCACCATCACCCAGCATGGGTGCAAAGTATCGTATGACACGTTGTTAGCCCGGGAACAGCTCAAGATTTTAAGTTTGATGACTGCTAAATGTGCATTGCTATTGCACCATCGTTTGTTTGAAATATCGGAAGTCAAACCATCGCTAAATGAGGAGCGTCTGCAGTTTCCCGGTGTTCTCTTTTTGTGTTTTTGGGCAGAAGGTATGATGGATCAGATAGTTTATGGAGTTCTTTTTCTGTTACAGAACCTCTGAAGGACTCAGTACTCAGGCATGGAACGCCTTCAGTAAGTCTCAGGCTGCTTCTCCTCCTGTTTTCTCCCATGACCCTGGGGCTTTGAGTGCAGGCCCTTAAATGCTACCCGACTGTTGGCCCTCAGTGCAGCCAGCTCTCATCCCCTGCTCTCTGTTCACAGTGAAGGCTGTCCAGCTCTCCATCACCAAGGAGATGCTGTTGCTGAGCACTTCCATAGCCTACACAGGTAGGAGCATCTCAACGGGTTGGTCTGTTGCAGATGCAGCAGAATGACGAGGGTACAATATCAATCAACGGTCTGGACACACGTACTAAAAATCATTTGTTTTGCAACAAGATAACCTCCAGGTGTCCTTAGACTTATTATCTAGAAAGAATTTTCTTGTGGACAAGGTAAGAGAGGAGTGCTGTGGCAGGTGACCTGGCCCCCACAGTCTCCTGACTTGAACCCCATAGGGCTGGTTTGGGATGAGTTAGATTGAAGAATAAGAGCAAGGTAGCCAACTTGTGGCTAAAACTTGTAGAACTCCTTCAGGATTGTTGGAGAAGCATTCCTGGTGGCTACATCTGGAAGCTGGTTGCAAGAATGTCAACAGGCTCCAGTGTTGTTATCGAAGCCAAAGGGTGCTATTTGGACGAGTCTAATATTTGAGAACATTTTGTGATGTTGAACACTTCTCTTGGTCATTGTAGTACTTGTTGAGTATTACCTCATTGCTTTAAGGCCTTTTACTATAAGATGAATAACTTCGCTAAAATAGAGACAAATGCATTAAAAGCAAGTGTGTCCCGACTTTTTACTGGTACCGTATGGTGAGTCACACTGAGCCGCTGTCTGGCCCTGCCTCCCTGCAGGCTTGGAGCTCACCTTTTACAGCGGGGTGTACGGAACCTGCATCGGAGCCATGACACGCTTCGGAGACGACGCCAAGGGCCTGATTGGTCTCTCTGGGATTTTCATCGGCTTGGGGGAGATCCTGGGTGCGTATGTCTGTGTCACTGTCTATCAGGGATGCATTACTATGATTATTGTGCTTTTCAACCTAAATCGAATAATCACTTGTTACAGCAGGGCCCAGTTCTCATTCTGAAGAACCGGAGTTCTGCAGGTTATGCAGACTGTCCCCGACTTACTGTTCCATCCGACGGTTCGTGTGTTGAAATGGATGTATGTCTGAATAGGATAATCGCACTGACCTTTTGGTGTGAGAATGAGACTGGGAGATGCGTGTGTGGCTGGGATGGTCGCTCTGCCACATAGTACAATACTGTCCACGGCCACTATCATACGGCATGCAGTTTGCACTAGGTAGCATGGCTGCTGGACGTACAGCCATCCGAAATTTATTTTTACATATATTGACTACTTATGGTGGCATGTGCGAGTCATCATAAGTCACGTTAGGTTGTAAGTGGGAGACTGTCTGTACAGGAAACCTAGCAAATGGTTCCTGTTTTGATACCCAAGTCTCCCACTGAGGTGACTCTTCTTATGCACTCAGTTTAGTTAAGTGCAGAATAGGAGCCAAAGATAGCAGACCCCATGTCTTCTGGACTAGGAAGGGTTTCCCCTGATCTGCTGTCTGATTGTTCCACTGGGAGTGGGGTGGGTAAGGGGCAACCCCACCCCATCTGAGTCACAGTCTTTTCCTCCCTGTGGCCAGGAGGGGGCTTATTTGGGATGCTGAACAAATGCTACCACTGCGGCAGAAATGGGGTGGTGCTGCTAGGCCTGCTGACACACTACCTGGCCTTCTACCTGATCTTCCTCAACATTGCCAATGACGCACCGATAGCCTCTCAGGAGGGCACTCACCTGGAGGCCTATATCACACCCAGGTATGTAGGGAGCTACGTGCCACCTTAACCCCTGTGTTATTTTTGGGGTCGAAGTTACCCCAGTCCATTTTCAAAATGAGGTTAAATTCTATAGATTCTA
>JAAGVU020000044.1:17091595-17107328 GCA_011763525.2 Mormyrus iriodes | reverse complement strand
CCCGCCCCTCTGGCTCCCTTAGACCCCTCACCCGCACCCCCCCCCCGGTGATTTTTTTCCCCACCCTTAACCCCCCGGTGGAGGGCGGGCCCGGGGGAATTACCCCCCCCCCCCCCCTTTCGGTGGAGTAGACAGTGACAAAAGACAAAACAATAGGTGATGAAGACTAGGTGCTGGTAATGTCTTCTCAAATTACTTTTCCATGAACTATGTTCAAGTTTCTCTCCAAAGCTGTGGGTCTTCAAGCCTCCCTCCTATGAATAGATAATGGATGTTTAGATATTTTTACAGCTTACAGCTCTTCCTGAGAGTTAAAATAAATCTGAAGTAGCTGTCAGAAACATTAGGAAGACAGTTTTATTTAGGCTGACCTATGGTGCTGCCTTACATTCTAGTGTGTGGTCGGTGGATTTCCGTGTGTACTTGGCATTTAGTTTAATACAAATTTAATATATGGGACAGTGTTAATTAAAGTGATTAATTGTCATTGTTGACGCACCACATGACACAACAATGAAATGTATCTTCTGCATTTAACTTATATGTGACATAGCAGCGGGCAGCTAATTTAGCGCCCGGGGAGCAGTGCTTTGGAGTGGTGCCTTGCTGATCAGGGATTCAAACCAGCAACCTTTTGATCACAAGTATGTTTCCCCAACTGTTAGGCCACCACTGAAGGGTCTATAATCATAGTCTGTTTAAACATACATCCGTTATGTTCAATGAAAGTTGCTTTGGTGAACTTGCCACAACATTTGTCTAACAAAACAGAACAGAGTTTAAATGCCTGGACCAGACAGCTGCTAAAGTTTACACTGAGGTATTTACACTGGATCATAAACCACTCAATAATAAATATCACTGAACAGCCACTCTCACTGACCGTCAGAATGTTTCCCTCTTCACCTGGTATCTTGTGGGGTCGTAATTAACACTACAAGTACTGGCTGATGGGATATCGGGACGACTTTGTCCCTTGGTGACAGTAAGAGTCATTCTAGGGGTGGAGGATTGACTCTTTCTAAATCCTGTTGAATAATTCACCTTCTGCCACTGTTCCTGTCCGGTCACTGGTGTCATCGCCGCTTTCCCTCACTTCAACAGCCCCCAGTGACAGGTTTAATATGTACAAAGAGGGTGGTGTGGTGCTTAAGTAATTTACCCCACAGTTGTGTGGTCAGATCCCAGCAGGAAATTCAGCCTCATACCTTACAGAATAAATCTCCAGAAACTGCAGTGCTAAGAGATGCCGGGAAGGACTCTAAGTCAGTGTTTCCCTACCTGGTCCTTGGGGACCCGGAGACAGTCCACGTTTTTGCTCCTTGCCGGGAGCTGGGAGGGAGCAAAAATGTCGCCTGTTTGCATGTCCCCAAGGATTGGATTGGGAAAAACTGCTCTAAACTGATGGTGATGTAATGGGTCAGGCACACACACAGCCTGAATCCTAGTCACTCCTCCTGGCTGAAGTCATCGGGGAGATGAGCTCTTTTCAAGGTATGTCACATGACCTCACAGAGGTGATCCGTAGCTTTTAATTGCCTCTGCGTGCTTGCAGTTGTCAGGAAGGGGATTGCATGACCTGACCTTCATGTGAGCCATCAATCACAATCAATGGGTCCCTGCTGTTGGAGGAATCGGTGACCAAACATAGTGACTGAACACAGAGAAAACGGTGCTGTATAATTTGTGTTTATTGTGTTTCAGGCTGTGTTGTTAATTTCCCTCCAACGCGACAGATATTTGGATTCTCATGCAACCCTTTCCTGTCGGCACTAATAACCAGGCGCCCTGTGTTTAGAGCTCTGTGTTGTCTCTTTGCAGAGGTTTAACCACGGGGGGGTTAGCTGCCACACTGGCTATTCCTGCCTTGTACCTCAGACAGGAAGCACACAGGACCCTCCTTAAGAGAGGCACCTTCTAATTTGCTGTTGGCATTGGCAAGAAGCACCCATGTCCCTTTTCTGTATGTCCCTTCATTTACGGAGGGTATTTTTTTAATCATATTTCATGGTTGTTTATTCATTCTGTACAGCAAGTCAAAATTGCCCACCCTGCGGGACATCTACATTGAGTGATGTAGGTCCAGGGCATTAATGATGCGTTCCGTTTGGACTGGGGAGTCGGAATTTCTGAGTTCCTGGTCGGGAATTGCAACTGGAACACCCCCCTGAAGTTGACTTCTGACTCTGAATGTCAGAGGAACCTCTGCAACCCCGACCTCAAAATTGCAGATGTCTGCTCTGTGCGTCAACAGTAAAACGCTGTAATAATTAACTGCGCTTCTATCTTATTTGTGTGCCATCCCTCCTGAAAAAAATAGCATAGACCAGCATGACTTTCAACATTATGCAGCAATAAAGTGGTCAGCTGAGTACTACTGAATCTACGGAACGGCCAGGTTATAAGTATAACCACCATAATGCCTGTAATACCTGTCTACAATGCACGGCTTATTCTTTTCACCCTACCATGTATTCTACTTGTAATTTTATGGTCTATTTGTAATTTTCTTTTGTCTACCTGTAAATTTGTGTTTTATATTCTCCATGCTGCTGCCTTCTCTCTGAGAGCTACCAAATAAAGCCTCATTGTATAACTACAATGACGATAAAGTCTTATCTTATACCATCGATAGATTTTATCTTTCCTGATGGCATGGCCATATTCCAGGATGATAATGCCAAGATCCATCGGGCTCGAATTGTCAAAGAGTGGTTTAGGGAGAATGAGGAATCATTTTCACACATGAATTGACCACCACAGATTCTTGACCTTAACCCCACTGAAAGAGATGTTCTGGGGAAGACTTTACAGAGCGGTTTGACTCTCCCCATCATCAGTACAAGATCTCAATGAGAAATGAATGCAGATCTGGATGGAAAGAATGTTGCGATGTTGCATAAGCACACAGAAACAATGCATTGACGAATGTGCACCATGATCAAAGATAAAGGCGGCACAACAAAATATTTGTGAAACTTGTTTTTGGTAGATTTTTATATTTTTAGCACTTATTTTGTTGTTATCCTTCGACCTTGTCCGTTGCACAGTCTGAAGTAGACGCAGTCTCATTTCACTGCTGGTGTACCACTACATTCATGCATGTGACAAATAAAATTCTTGAATCTTAAACTGAATCTTAAAATATTCCCTTCCCCCTTCCTCCGAGTGCACGGGGTCCTTCTGCACTTTGTCTCATCTTCCATTCCACCGCCTTCATTGTTGTGCACTCTTAATGTTTAACCGCAGTTCCTGTTTTACGAGCACCTGTCCACCGTCACGCTTCCTTAAGCCCCGGACCTCCTCCTCATCACGAGTCGCGGCCTGGTGTTGTGAGGCGTCTTTTTTCGACACTGTGACGTGCTTCCTTTTCAGGCCATGGCTCTGATCCAGGACCTGCTGATGGAGATCCGTGACCTCCGGGAGGCCCAGGACACCTTGACGACTGAGGTGAAGGGGCTGCGGGAGACACTGTCCCAGGTGAGCTGCCGTTCCTGGCGTGAGGGGACACCCAGAACAGTGCATGGGGCCACATGGGGTAAAAATGCACTGCCTTATAATGAACTGCACTGTGAGAAAAAAGGGTACCAGTTTGTACCTTTGCTTGTCACTGGGGCTGCACCCTCAAGAATCTGTCAATTGTACCCTAGCTGTAAGTAAATGTACCTTTTAGTCTAATTTAAGGTATAGAAATGGACTCTGAGGAACATCCCCGAAGTATAAACAACATTAATGTACCCCGATGGTACAAAAATATTCCTCATAATCCTTTTCTGTATCTTAAAAGGTACAAGTACCTACAGTTAAGGGTACAGTTGACAGACCCTTGAGGGTACAGCCCCAGTGACAAGCAAAGGTACAATTTGGTACCCTTTTTTCTCACAGTGCACATTACACTACATCGATGCATTGATATTTGTTTTAATAGTCATATTAAAATAACATGAAAAGTTGTGAAGAGAATTGAAATATTGAGACAGAAAGAATTTCAGAAGTATATGTCTATATATCTTAAATTCTGAGTAGACAAGCAATATTATGTCTTGCTATTATACACACACACACACACGTAGCACCACTGCCAAAAGTGGTGGATGATCGTGCATTGCTGAGGACCCTGTTGTTATGTTTGGTGTCCAGCTGAATGTGACTGAGCTTGTGGACAGAAGCTCATCTCTGGAACAGTGCTGTCACCAGGTGGCAGGCGTGGAGAAAGCTCTGGTGAGTTTGTCTCCTATTCAAGGCAAAGTATGACCCATGGTTTCATCTGTGTCTCTGTCTCTATATTCAAATATGAAGAAGGATGGGTCGTGTTCATTTGGGCTTTGGATTTATTGTGCAATGTGAACTCATATGTTGTGGTTGTATAGGTTATATAAATGTTCCCCTTTTGGAGTATTAGTTTGTTTTAGTGGCATATCTTTGTCCAGGAGCCCCAGTCCTGGTTGCCCTAGTCACACTAACAGACCTGTTTTTAATGGAATGGAGTCATCCTTTACTAAAACTAATAAAGGCTGGTATTTATTCAAAGTTTACTTTCACCTCTGAATATTCCCACCCACATTACCAGAGGTGAATAGTCCAGGTCCAGAAAGTACAAATACAGACCATGATTTTGTTTCAACCAACCAGCTGCATACTCTGTGACTGTGACTCTTTATATACAACTGATTGGTTGTAACAAAATCATGGTCTGGATTTGTACTTTTTGGACCTTAATTATCCACCTTTGTTTAAAGTGACTACAGCTTCGTAGAGCTAAAATCATGTGCCTGTTTTTAAGTAGTTATTTGGGTCTTACCTGTATGTCAGGGAAGCTTTGAAGGAAATTCCTCTGCTGGTAAATTGTCGGAAAGCTGCCATTTTCACAAGCTCCCTCTCTAAGCGCTGCCCATTTCCATCCACCAGGGGGAGCTACAGGAACGTCTGAGGCTGTATCCCCAGTCAGCGGAGCTTACGCAGTATGTCTCGTGGGAGGTGCTGCAGGATGCGCTGGTCGGAGAGCGGGAGCGGATCAGACAGGTAATGCTCCTTTGTGCCAGATAAATATGACTGTATATCGCTGTCATATCACGGCTCAGGCGGGTAGGGGATTGAGGCAGTGCAGAGCTGATACATTTATGGATACATTAATGGATCTGCAGTTCAGATGGAAAGACAGATGAATCTGCTATTTTTGGTACGAGTCAAGTGCTAGTTAAAAATAAAGCCTGTATCTGTCAAGTTCATATAGACCACTGCACTTATGATACATGCATTTAAAAAATTTTATCCAGGAGCAACAAGAGCAGCCATGCGTGGCCATGCCCACACGTGTGGAGTCTCCCGAGGCCACGCCCACACGTGTGGAGTCTCCTGAGGCCACGCCCACACGTGTGGAGTCTCCTGAGGCCACGCCCACACATGTGGAAACCCCCGAGGCCATACCCACAAACACATCCAGGGCAACCCCCCCTGCACCCCCAACAGCCTGCTCGACTCCCCTCCCCCCTCCTGATGGGGTCACGTCTCCTCAGCAAATGTTTTCGGATGGGGCGGTGACTCAAACGTGGGCAGGCAGTGGCGCTGAGGGTTATCCGGAGACGGTGGAGGCCTTACGGCAAGTCGGGCACCTGCGGGACACCCACAAGACGCTGGGGGCCCATGTGGCCCGTTTACAGAACGGCAAGGCCGACCGGGATGAGCTGCAGGCTCTAAGGGACCTGCTGGGCCATGCAGGTGAGAAAGTGGCTGTGAGAGGCCTGGGACCTGACTGGTGCTACCCTCCTGGGCGTGACTCTCTCCTAATTCTCAGCCAACAGGCAGGAACTCGACAAGCTGCCGGCGGAGCTGAGTCACCTGAAGGAGCAGGTGGACCTGCTGACCGCAGACAGGGAGAAGGTGACGCAGCTCAGGGTGTCCGTCCACCTTTTAATAAGCATCACTGAGCGTACACATGAATATGGAAAGGCAAGCCAGGAGGCAGGGTCATTGCCCAGGACCACGGTGCTGCATATACAGTGCAGTGCGAAAATCTGAGAGAGACAAAGAAGATGATGTTTAAATGATGAATCAAACTGTGATGTCATGTCTGTCAGCGTGTGTTAACACAGCTATTTTAGAACCTGCCCTAAAGTCAAACCAGCATCTGAAGTGACAATCCAATGCACCCATTTTTTTGGAGTTTTTGGAGAACAGAAGAAATTCGTCTTTGTTTTTATTGTTGTTCCTGTTAATTTGCATAAGTTCTAATGTTAAATTGTGTGTTTTTTTCTGAGTAAATATACACTTACTACCCAGATGAATACCCTTAAACATTCTCTTTGCCTGCCTAAGACTTTTGCACAGTGCTGACAGACATGACAAATGCAAAAAGAAACTGACATTGACACACAACGTAAATGAAAACATGTAAAAATGTTTAGAATAGCAATTGAGGAAGCAGCAGAGAGGCACATAAATAGTACGAATGAGTGAATAATAAATATCAGAGCGATGAATAATTATAATTAATGGGTATTGGTAATCATGGGAATGGCAGTGCAAATGGCAATAATGTGGCAAACGTTGGTGGGTGGCAGAGTTAGTGTAAAGTCCAAAGTCCAAATCTGTGGGAAAGGGGGCAGCAAAGAGTTGAGAGTCCGGATGGCCATGGGGAAGAAGTTGTTACAGAGTTTGGCAGCACTGGCTCAGATGCAGAAGGTTCTTGGCTGAATCCCAGTTGCGCCGGAGCTGTAGCTTGGCGCAGATCACTCGGGTACGATGGCTAAACACACAACCCGTGAGCTAAGTGACCGCAGAGGAATGTGGCTGCCAGGTAGCTGGAAGCGAGGCCATGACGATAGCAGGGACGACAGGCGGCACATCGGCCGATGCGGGAACAGTGCGAGGCTGTCACAGACAAACGGAGATCCAGGAAAAGATCAGGAGAGAGAGCTCTGATCACAGAGACAGGGAGGGGGGGCTCCCGTGCACACAGACACGGAGGTGAGACCCAGACGTCGCTTTGAATAACATCATATAGCAGGGAAAGGCAATACAAGTACAACATCCTCATTCTGCCTCTCTGTGCTCAGCGGTACTGACGTCATTCTCTCCTGAGAGGGAGGCAGTCAGTGCCCCTCCCTGCACCCCATCCCACCCATGTACTCAGGAGTGCCGTGGAAGAGAAGGAGGTTAGACTATTGAAAAGAAGTGAGATCGTGCAGGGCAGAGCAGAGAAATTTCAGGACACATTTCTGCTGGATCAGGTCGGACCAATAAATGGACAGTTAGATACGGAGTGTCTGACCACTAGCCAATCAGATAGCCCGCTGAATAGGGCCATAATGGCTGCTATCGGGCCTCTTTTTCTTTCCTGCCTGCTTAACTGCGGTTAGAGAGGATCTACAGGTCTCCTCTAACCCATCACTGCTGTGGAGCCTGTCGGTGGAGCGTGAGACAGGTGGGGCCAGGTCAGGTCCCAGGCCAGGGGCAACTGGTGTCTCCTGCTCAGTGGATGGTCAGCCAGCTGTGTCAGCACTCCGAGCAGCTGCGGGGCCCAGTCTGTAGCCTACTAACCTAGGAAGCCCTGCACAGGGTCAGAAAAGCTCAGGGTCCAGGGGCAGGGGCAGATCTAAGGGGAACCCATGGCCACCCCAAGTTAATATGCGGCAACCCCAGTAACCACCCCCACATCAACACAGTAAAACTGAAATGTGCATTATTTTGTTTTTTAAGTGGAACCACAGATTAGACATGATGCTCAAAAATATAATTGGCCCCTAATGACCTCAATCAATTCAGCAGGCGCCACTGCTCAGAGGTACAAGCAGGCTGAGTCACTCAAGAGTTACAGTTACCATAGAATAGGAAGGGGAAACCCCCTTGGACTCAATGGATCCAATGGACCAATCATATTGTAGAGGGGGTGGGTCCAAGCGACTCAAGGAGGTGGGACCAACCAATCCGATGTCTTGGTCCCGCCTCTTCTGGTTGCTTTGACCCCCTCCTCTATAATTTGATTGGTTATCACTCTGAACGAATCATTGTTCCTTCTGCCCTCAGAACATGTTTGTGTAAGTAAAACTCCCACGAGCTTAGAGGGCTCTGGCTCCCATTACAGTCCCATGATGGAGTTTTTATATTTATATGGGCTCTGTGGTGTCACATCTCACCAGTGGTTGAGGATCAAGTGATTTGCAAGAAGGTATATTTTATTTTACCAGTAGAATTATAGCTGGAGCATAACACATTTGATTTCCAGTTGGCTTTTCAGGATGTTTCTTATTTTGTTAACTATGGATCCACACTCTCCCACCAGAAGGTGGCGCTATTGAGCGACATGCAGGAAGCCGTCTTGCAGTTACAGGCTGAGTGCGAGAAGCTCCATGACTGCACCTGTCACCTGGAGGAGGAGTACAGCCAGAGGCAGAAGCACATTGATGTGAGTATGACTGCAACCGCCCTCCCCGAGGGAAGCCCAAATGTGACCAACAAGACTGCGGGTTCACTGTTCTACCACTGAGTAAACAGATCTGAGAAATAAAGGAGCATCCAGAAATTGCCCCAAACAATTGCTGATGCTTTTGATCAAAATTTCTATTAAGTGACTAACATGGTAGATGAGTCATTAATTACTTCACGTTGCAGAGAGGCAAAGAGGGAGTAGATAGATTAGGGTGTGACAAGGGTTGGCATTAGGGTAAATAAGGGGACGTCGACAAGTTGAGAGTCAACTTTAGCTGGAGTAGCATGGGAAAGAAGCTCCGATTGGCAGTAGGAGTCATTCAATTGTTTTACCTCATTGTATAAGTGTCTTACTAAGCATGTTTTGCTGAATTCAGGAGTTGTACAAATCCATGGAACAGCTGAATGAGCAGAAGGCTGACAAGGACCTTGTGGAGATGGAGATCAAAACTGTGAGTGATGACGTGATGTCACAAGACGTGACATCACTTGCCTTGAATGTGTTCTGTCGTGCCATGCCGTGCTGATTGAACCTTGGAGAGGCTCCATGGTGTGGTTAACTTAAAGGGGCTCTGCCTTAATGTTACCCTAAAGGCCTTCTCCTGCTGTGACCCAGCCCTAGCGATCATGTTCTTGACGCTCAGCTCTTCTCTGCAGAAAGCTGATAAGCGTGCCCTGGAGACCAAGGTGAGCCGCAGGCAGTTTGATGAAATGACCGAGCAGCTCAACGCCATGTTGGAGGAGCTGCTGAGCAAGGTGTCAGGCCAGGAGCAGGACTGGCACAAGATCATCGAGAAGATCTCTGACAAGATGGACAGCAAGGTGAGGAGGCCCTGCTTCCCAAAGCAAGCTGCAGGATACCACAGAATTTTTCTGTTGCTGTGTACACCCCTGCCCCCCCAACACACACACATACACACACACGTTGGTATTCATTTTTTTGGGAAAAACCCTAATCCCAGCTTTGACAACCTTAACCATACAAAACCAACAAGATATAAGTCTTTTGGCATTTTTAGTTTTTTGAATGCAGTCACAGATTTTTATAGAATTGAGTTTCCCCTTGTGGGGACCGAAAAGATGGTCATCACAACGTCAAAATAACAGGTTTTTATCTGGGGACATTTGGTCCCCACAATGTAAGAGATACCTGACACACACACACACACACACACACAAAACCTCCTATATCCTTTTGCCTTGAATATCCGTCTCAAGGACCAAACATATTTTAATGTTACTGACAGCTGCAATGACTCAGTCTTTGTCAAACTTGATTTACATCAGAATAATTAGCGCTATTGTCTGCAGTTTTCTCTCACAGTTATTGAATTGGCATCTCTACATTGCCAATAGCGTTTGATTGTGCGTGAATGTGTCCTTTGATGGACCTGTTTCTGGTGCAGGGTGTACACCTACCTTACCATTATCTGGGATAGGCCCCAGGCTCTCCGCAACCCTGTACTGGATAAGCGATCGGATGGATGGCTATTCATGCAAATTTGTCCTTGACGGAGTTCCAATATTTGTCATAAGCAGTGTTGGGCATTTCAGGTCAAGAAGCTACAAATCCAGACCAAGATTTTGTTTCTACTAACCAGTTGAGTGCTTAACTGGTTGGTAGAAACAAAATCTCGGTCTGGATTTGTAGATTCCCAACCTGAAATGTTCAACATTGGTCATAAGGTGTTGTTTGTTCTACAACTGCCTATATGGTCATGGCCATAGTCTAACAGATCAAAAGGTCAGGACTTCTCAGTTACATAATTTTGTTGGTGTAAAAAGCCAAGAGGAACCTGACGAAGTCGTGCTTGTTTTGGCCAGGTATGCTCTTCTCTGTGCACTGATGCATAAAGCGGCCTGTGCTTGGCGTGTGCCTGGTGTCCATGCCGTGAAATTGTAGCCTCTACCCCCCAACAGCTGGACCGCGCAGAGCTGGACTCAGTAAAGAAACAGCTGGAGGGTCGCTGGAAGCTCATTCTCAAGCACCTTCAGACGCAGCTCGCCCCTGCACAGGATGATGCAGCCGCTGGCATCAGGAGGTCAGTCCACCCATTATTGCTGCCTGTTCTTCATTCAAAGCCACCTACACGCTCATGGGAGTTTTACCTATACAAAAATGTTCGAGGGTAGAACGAAAAATGATTGGTTCAGAGAGATACCCAATCAGATTGTAGAGGAGGTGGGTCCAAGCAACTAGAGATAATGTTACATTTTTGGATACAAAGCTGGATTCTCCTCCTGGGAATTACAACTGCAACTCACATGTCTAGATCTATATAGATCATGAGTATAGATCTGTTAGTTTATGTAAAGATCTATACCCAGTATAGTAAATAATAAATTCATCATTCATCATGAGCTGGTGTAATTATATATTTTTGCCATATTTAAACTGAAAGACCACCTTTCCCAGTCCCTTTAGTAGCTCCATGTGTAGACCTAGAACCACTGAAACACTATAGTATGATGGACTCCTAAACTAGAGCGCTCCCCCTCTCTCTGTCTTTCTCCCCCTCTCTCTCTCTCCCTCCCTCTCTTTCTCCCTCCCCCTCTCTCCCCCTCCCTCCCTCTCTGTCTTTCTAAAACATCCGCTTAACAGACAGCTAGTGAATCAGGTCCACTGCATCTCCTGTGACCGTCCCATAGCCACATCAGTTTCTGGACCGTAAGTAGTCACTTATGAAATACTGATACTAACAGTGGGGCAACAATGAAGGGGTACTTGTTCATTTTTCTGTAATCCCTGTGAATTGAAAATAATAATATGTTTCTAACATAATGAGATTTAATAGTTAATGTTAGTATTGTCTGTTTGCACAGACAGTAAACAGCCACGGGGGAAATGTGGTTAGAAAATGACTGGTTCGATGCACTTCTGTGTCTTTCTTCCAAAGACACCTGGTGACGGTTCCTCTGGCCCCCAGCTTCCCGCCCCACAAGTCCAGCCGCTCCAACGCCATCTATGAGAAGGAGCAGGTTTGTCAGCACTACCAGAGGTGAGGGCCAGCCAGATCCCCAGAGCATGCTGGGAAACCTGTTCATTCTCTTATTTTTAGACCCCTGTATCTATACTTTGCCTTAATATCCATGAGTGCCAAAGTTAATCAAAATAAATTATAGTAACTGTTATTATTTTAAAGCATAAGTGTAATACAGGGTATTCTGGTTTTCCTCTGCAGTCAATAATGTGCAGTGCACTGGTATCTGCCCCTATTGTAGTAATGTGAGCCTCGCAATGGACTGTCATCCTGTTCAGGGTATCGTCCCTTGTGCCTCCTAGAATAGACTCTAGGTTAACCACCACTAGTGGAGAAGAGGTAGTGCCGGGTGGGTGGATGGATGGATGACTGTAGTGTTAAGGATAAAACATCTCATCTTCACATCATTTCTCTTCGTGAGGGTCTAAGTGGATGTTCTCAGATTAAACTTTATATTAAGATGAGACAGTACTATAATAGAATTTCTGCTAATTTCATTAAGAAACACTATATTATGTAGTATTTTACAGACTGGAACAACGTGACCACACAGTTGTAGGAACTACCCCTAGTTTCCTGGCTGCCTGTCAATCTGAAACCAAGGGTTTGACAGTCATATTGAGCTGCTGCACACACGCGGTGCCCATAGTGCACTGGGCAATCACAAGCAGAGATGCGGAGGGGCCCCGCAATGGCCCTCCAGTGGGGGTTACAGGGAACCATATGCAGAGCCCCAGTAGAGGACCAAAGCCATGGGGGGGCGTTGGGTTGAGAGCGGCGTGGCCACAGAATGTGTCACACAGCATGATTGGAAACGGCACTGAAGATCACACTGCTTTAAGCTCTCATGTCCCGCCCCCCCCCCACCCGCCAGTGAGCAAATTCCGGAGCCAGAGGGGAGTGGCTACCCGCCGATATCCCGCAGATGCGGGGGCAGCCACACCCTGACACAGGTCAACCGACGGTACCCCCGCTTGCAGAACCTCGGCCACGCGGCCACAGCGGAGGAGGAGGCGTCGCCGCAGGGAGCAGGGCATTCTCAGGTTTTCGCGTTATATTCACCACCCTCACCCTCACAAACACCCATTGGTAACCCTTTGTATTGATTTATATTTATAAAAATCGTGCTTGTGATTGTTGTAATGCCTCGTAAGGTCAATTGGAAGCACGCTGTGTTTTTCTGCGGTGTTTACAAGGAGCACAGCTGGCTACCAACACAGCTAATGACTAATTAGAGTGAGTGGAAAATATGAATCCTTAGAGCACTGTGTGTGCAAGCAGGGCCGCTGTACTCTAAGGGGCCTGGGTGTGTCATAGCTCCCCCCCCCCCCCAACAGCGCTCATACCTCGTTCTCCGTGTCCAGGCTGCGGAGGTGGATGTCTTGGGCCTGGATGGACATGTATATAAGGGCCGACTGAACAGCAGGAGTGTGGAGATAAGACTGCCTGACATCTCTAAAGATGGTGGGTGCAGAAGAAGCTGGGGGCCACGGCGGGCAGGATGGGCAGTTTTATCACCAAATGGGTTTAAGGCAGTGTTTCCCAACCCGGTCCTCGGAGACCTCCATCCGGTCCACATTTTTGCTCCCTCCCAGTACTCGGTAGGGTAGGGAGCTGAGAGGGAGCAAAGACCTGGACCGGCTGGAGGTCTCCAAGGACCGGGTTGGGAAACACTGCTCTAAGGGACTCTCTGCTCAGAAAAAGGTTGCAGGTAGAAGACCTGAGTATCTGAGAACTGCTCTGAGTCTTAGCCTATAAGCCCACGCCAGAGTACCAGGTACTTGAAGGCTACTTCTCATCTGTTTGCTTTCGTTCAGCGTATGTATGATGTCACGCAGGCGTCGACAGATGCAAAGCAGCCAAGACGGGCAGTGCACTGCCCCAAAGGCTCGGCACCACAGAGCTGGGACCCAGGAGCCCACGGCGCCCACACAGTGCCGACTCCCAGCGCAGCTGGTCGGGTCAGTGTCGGGCATGGCTTGGGTGGATGAACCTCATGTGCGACTGTTGAAGTGTTGTTTTTTCTGGGTCGTCAAGGTACACTTGACGTGTAACTAAACAAATTTACACCACACAATCATGGTTAAGAACTGACCTTGGAGTAAATTCAGACACTGCTAAAATACCTCTGCCAGTCAAGAAAATAGACCTCTGAACTTTAACCCCTGACCCCCTCCAGTACCTCTCAGCAGTTCCCTGAGAGGACCGGCCATGTCTTCACCAGGATGTCTTTGTGAGACCAACGTCCCTATTTCCCTGCCTCAGCCAGCATTGGACGGCCAGCTGGAGTTCAGCCAATCACAGGAGGATGGGTCTCTGACATCACTATAGACCTACTGGGGCTGGAGAAGAGAGTGGGTGCAGACTGAATTTAAAAAGCATTTCTAATAAATTGGTTCAATAAGCACTAGAGCCTCACACTCTTGTTGTTTTGCAGCCTTTGTGAGATATATTTGTCTAATCATTCGCACTGTGGAATATCTCACTGGAATGAGTCGTCTGGGACTCGAATCAGTAACTTGTCAGGAAGAAACTTCTCTCTTTGCCAGCGACTTCCTTCACTAGAGAGGTGCTTTGTGTCGGAGTCTCACTGCTTCACTGCAGTGGGGTGGGGAAGAGATCCAGGGTTTCACGCATCTGAGGGAAAAAAAGAGCCTCTTCAACACCCCCGCCCCCAAGGCCAAGGGTTATAGGAAACTTGGGTGTAAATGTCATTAGATCCGCATTCATGCTTTTTACCAGCTTTCTTAAGACCTTTCCACTAGCATAGGATACCTTCATTAAACCCACTGATCTATAGACATGGCAAAGCCGATTGATCCAAAAAGTGGGAACAAATTTGACCGTTTGTGTATTATTCTTTCTCAGCGAAACGAAACAAAGCCTTCTCCCGATTCTGGAAAAGAATGAAATGCCCAGGATATTGAGCATGGAGTGTGTGGAGTGGGGGGGGGGGTCGTCAGGGAATCCTCCACAACACAGCTGCCGTCTCCATCACCAAACAGCGACAGTGAGCTGCAGCAGGGTTTTTAAAGGTCAGCAGTCAGAGGAAGACATCCTTCTCCACCCGGGCCAAATTCCGCGCTCACCGGGGGCCACCTGCTGTTGCGAGATCCCAAACGAATCCTCTTAACTGCATTAAACCTCCTGCGATGATTTATGGCACCCTCCTGCCATGCAAGGAACGGGCTGCACCGTGCCACAGGCAAAACTGACAATGACAGCTGAAAAGTCAGCACAAAACATTGTGAGACGTCACAAGGCTGTACAGATGGAGCACCCGACCGTCTTTGGGAGAGGTCCAGTTTGTGACTGGTTGATGGGGGTGGGGGGGGAGATGCAGGGCTGTGTACAACTTATGTGAGTCTACAACCACAACAGGCTGACGTCACCAAACTTCAGGTGCCAGCAGCTAGGCCTGATGAAACCTGACCTCAGAATCACGGCGTTCCCGCTGAAGGGTCTGTCAGGGGTGATGAATGAGGGAATTGCTGTGAGTGTGTGTGTGTATAGAAACCAAAATCCTGAGACAATGGCTGTATGCAAGTATAAAAGACTGGAACAGATCCACCGGATGCTGACACGTTAAAACACCTCCCTCTAATCTCTCTTTGGTGTAAACAGTGCAGTTTACCCTGACTGGGCCCAAACAACTTCACAAACTAAGGGAACTGGAGCCTTTATTTGAATTGTAGACCAAATGGATTCACATCTAAGTCCTAAAAACCTGTAGAAAATGAGTCAGTCTCTTTCCTCTGATTTCAATGCTGTCACCTTCCCATGTGTAAATGCAAAAACAAAAAACGTTTTTCAGATGCGTCCTTTTCTTGTGACTCTCCACAAGAACTGTCGTTGTCCAGACTGGTCTGGAGAGCCACTCACTCTGCCCCCCAGTGGCCATCTTGGGAAGGTCGAACCACAGCAAACCACTGTCTATTATTCAGTCTCGTGATGGTTGTGATATCAATCTTGGCCAAACGTTGAATGGGGTCTGGCTGTAAGCCTGAATGAACCAAGCATGTTCAGGCTCCCACATCACTCCATCAGCCAGCCTCAGTCATGGACACTTCCCTTTCTTCCCCTTCCCACAATCCCTTGCTCTTTCCCAGCTTGCTAGCTGTACATAACAGTACTAAAGAGCGAACAGTAGTATTTCCAAAAGGATTTTCTTTTAAAAAACCAAAATAAAATGACAGTAATATCCATCCCCAAGTCTGTATGAACCCCCCCCCCCCCCCCCGGCGACCCCCCCCCCCCCCCCCACGGTTCCCTCCCTCGCCGGCCCGGGGGGGGAGGGGGGGGGGTTGTTGGGAGGGGCCCCCCCC
>JAAGVU020000044.1:17067042-17091495 GCA_011763525.2 Mormyrus iriodes | reverse complement strand
CAACAGCTATCAATCATTCCTTATTTTTAACCACCATATCCATGAAAATAGTAGTGTACGATGGATTTGTAATCATTCCCCCCGGTCAGCTCCGCCCCCTCCAATGCAGGTCTCATCTCTGGCCGTGCAGGGCAGGTAAGGTGTGCGATTGCTGGACAGGCCCAGCCTGAGCAGTGGGTGGCCACGCTGGGGCATTGTGATGTGGACAGGGGTGTGGTGAGGCGGGACTAGGCAAGGAGCAAGCTGTGGATGCTGGGGAATCCGTCGCACGTAGCTGGGAGAACATGGTGATGGCATCCGGGAAGCTGGGGGGCGTGGCTGGCGTGTTGCGGGGCGTGCACATCTGGACACGGAAGCAAATGGGAGATCGATTTAAATACTGAGCAACAGCTGCACTGGGCTCGTCCATTTTGTGGCAGCTATCTGCACAAGTTGCAATGTCGGGCTAGCACCACTAGAGGCAGCATAAATGTGTCTGGTCACATCTGGTGCATCACCCATTAGAATCTACTATCGACATAGTCCAGTCATCACTTTATCACTACCCAGGCAAACTTTAAACCCACCTATACGCTGCTCTAATCAGGTGAACAGCGTGCTTTTGGCAAATAGTATTTTAATTGGGTGAGTGACGATGGTTTCGCCCAGAATGTCGAAGTAAAAAGTTGTTACTTGACTAAAGTACAAATCCAAAAAAAACTCACTTAAGTATAGGCAGTCCCAGGGTCAAGAACGTCTGACTTACACAGAAGTCATACTTACAAACGGACTGCTATAAAGCCTAATACATAATAAATTGGGTTAAATACAATGGTTCGTAATAACGAACGCATGCACTGCTTTGTGATGCTCGTGAAAACACTGCACGGCTTCAGCGGTTCGCCGGCTTGAGGTACCGTACAGGACCTTATGCAGTTACTTTTATTATTATTGTTATTATGTGCTGTATTATTATTATTATTCCAACTTACCTACAAATTCAACTTAAACACAGACTTAGGAAACGGATGTCGTTCATAACCTGGGGGCTGCCTGAACGTCTATTTTCAGCAATGGATATTCCGCAATATTCTTACCAGTAGATATCACGGCAGATGCATATTAGCTTAGACACTCCTAATCGACAGGGAAACAGCCAAACACCATGCCAGAAACTCTCAACTCCCCAGCTCAAAGTATAAACATGAAATATACCCAAGCCAGCTTCTGAAGGTCATCTCATAGCTACATGAGACAGCGTCTGAGGATCAGGGCTGTCATGTGGACAAACACAGGAGTCGATTCCTGACAGCGCTTTGCGCTATGTATAAATGAAATCCCCACAGAGACTCTCAAGGAGTCCCCACCCCCCCAGGAAAAACACACACACGCGAACGTCTAAGAACAAAATGGCGTCTAAACGAATAACGCTAAATTTATAGTAATGGTTCCGCTGCGTGTGAAAGAGAAAACACAAACTCCCCAGCAGAACAGGGAGACATCACTCGGCCGCTGACCGGCTGCAGCAGCCCGTCACGGGACGGTGGCGGTTCCGAGGGCCACCGAGTCTGCGAGCCAGACCTGGCGCAGAGTCGGTTGTCACGGCAACACCTGCCACTATCACTCGCACTTTACGCTAAACTCGGCGTAATTCAGCTGCTTAATGATTTGTGAAATTAGAATGCAGCTAAACTACTAGCATCACGTCTTTATAAAATAGTACCGCTGACATTCATCACTGATCTAATCATTGATTGCGGTGTAATCTACTATTAAGCGGGCTACTTTTCCATTACACAGAACCTGCTGCTATACTATCCTATACTGGCTCCCTCCCAGTATGTCAAGCTTCTGAACCCTTTACTGTGATTGGCTACCCCCCCCACACACCCCCGACCGAACCCCTCATTAGCCCAATGCATGCCGCGTCACCTGCACCCAAAATAAAAACTGCCAGACTTTCACGCACAGGAGTGGAATGTACACGGCTCTATCAACAACAGGAAATCAGGCCCGCGGAGGGCGGCTAGCTCAGCAGACGGCTCTGCCGGCTTAGTCCGCTTGTCTTCTGTGTCAGCCCGGCGTGCCCCTAGAGCCCTGGCCCCTCCCTTCGACACAGGGCCCCACCGAGGCTGCTGCCGGCTTTTCTCAGCGCAGGGCAGGCAAGCTTCAGAAGAAAGCTCAGCTTTCAGTGCCAGAAGCAGAAGGCACAGAAAAGGGCAGCCCTAATTAGAGCAGCGTTTCTCAACTGGAGGGTCGCGACCCAAAAGTGAGTTGCAAGAACACTCCCAGTGGGAGTGTGTGTGTGTGTGTGTGTGTGTGTGTGTTATATATATAAATATAATACACAATACCAGTTCCTTGCAAAAGAATTCACCCCCTGTTGAAATACTAGGTTTTAGTAATGCAAAAAAATTAGACCATGTTAAATCATTTCAAAACTATTTCCACCTTTAATGTGACCTATAACCTGTACAATTCAATTGAAAAACAAACAAATATGGAGGGGGGAACAAAACATAAAAAAAATGTTGTATAAGTATTTGCCCCCTTAAACTAATACTTAATACCCCACCCCGCTATCCGATACCCAGTGAATGTGGTCTGCTCATTTAACGCTGTATAAGTTCGACACAGCCGGATATGCGGCACTATTTCGCCATGGGTCAGCACCTTTGGTGTTTCAGGAGCACTGAATACAGCACTATCTGCGTGCCCTTCCCTCAGCGGGGGTCCCACCCTCTACTGGGCTCACGTGCCACGTACAGCTCCTCCGACGCCGCTGACAGGGGGGCAACGTGTGCCTCGAGCTTCTGGCTGTTTTTGGAAAGGTGTTATGCTTACCATCTGGTGGGTATGACCCGGGACATTGACTTCTTGGAAGAATGAGCTCAGAGCAGTCTGTTAATAGGAAAGAAAGAAGGAAGTCAAGATGTTACCTCAAGTTGTCTGACGTTCATCGACGTCAACATCCTAACTTGGCTCTTTCAGCTCCCAGCTGGTCCATTCACGCTGGCCATGTGCACACTCCAATATATGCATGCGTTTTTGATAAATACACAAATGAATAATTTACCAGGGTAGACTTCATTGCTGACTCTTGCCCTAGTCCTGAATGCATACTAATCCCGTATTGGTAATATTTAGACTAGTGTCATTTACGAACGATTCATTCCCATTGGCCAGTACACTTATTCATTCAGTTTGTTCATAAACTAGCCCGTGCTGTTCATGACCTAGACAACCTGTCTTTTGAGGCCCTATTGTGTAATGATGTACAGAATCAGCATGACTAATATAATGTCATGAACATGACGTTTAATATATAATAACTATCTACCTTGCACCCGAAGACTCCGGGATAGGCTCTGGACCCCCGCGTCCCTGAATATAATCAGCAGTTACAGAAAATGGATGGACTGATGGATGGATATATATATATATATATATAATTAAATTTATACTTAAGGTAACATAAAATAAAGATGTATAAAACATAAAAGCGATCCGCGGAGTGAACAAAATCAATGAATGAATCGCAAAAGGATCGATCCTTTCTAATAACACCGTCGCGGTTTTCCTTTTGTACGTGTCGAAAGCAGTACACACCCAAACACACGGGGCTTGGTTCCTGGGGCACCATAACCTTGAGGTTAATAACAGGAGGTATTTTGCTGTAGTGTCTGCTTCTGCACGGATAAAGCGCTCGCGGGCAGCGCGGACGGCGCGCGCCCGTCGGTACGTGCCGCGAGCAGGTATTGTTTTGTAAACATGGAACTCCCCGTTCCAGTCGGCCCGGAAATACCCGCCCCGGCTCCAGGAACGCGTCTCAATTAAGCTCGTCTGTCATAATTGTGCCACTGTACGACTCCCCTAAGCGACAACCGAAACCAGCATCCTGTCAATCCGGCCATCATTTTACAGAGTTATAGTGCAGACTAGGGTCCCGTATCTAAGGCGTGTAGTGTTCTATCAACTCACAAGCCTCAAATCAGTCATTTTCTCAAGGCCTTAAGGTTTCAGAGAATATGCACAATACTGAACCAAGTCGTTTTTCCTGGTTAAATGCATAATCGGCAGGCTGGATTATTAAGACTGTGAACATATGATCTGGACATCTGGATGGTTCTGGTTGAACAGCCTAGAAAAAAAAGATTCCCCGGAGGTGATGGGTCACTATGGGATACAATCTGCGAGGAACGCACCGCACAGACCTTCTCACGGTGACCCTGGCCTTCGCCCCGGCCATAAACTAAACCTGAGTTCTACGCCATTGCTGTGGAGTTGCCAATCATTAATTTCCCCATTCTATCTGTGCGAGAACAAAAGCATTTTTAACTTGTACATTTTAATTAGTAGAAGCGGTCACTGTTTGTAAAATGGGTGTATTGATTTTTAATTTTTTGTATTCACAAATAAACCTTTAATGGATTCGATTCTTTCAATCTTTCACGTGTCCTACGGCCGTATTCGGTTTCTTATTCCCTCCTGGTAAGTTAAAGCCCATAAAGGCATGTCAGGCATCTTGGGAATTACTGTGACAGTTGTACGCATATAAATATAGACAAATGACAAACACTTTATACAATAACTACCGTTTACATTTTTTTCTACATATTATCAGGCTTAACCTTTGCAAAAATTCGTGCGATCCGTTTTCATTTTAATAAAGGAAACCTCTTACGTCGATATTGAATACTACTTACTAAAACCAGTCACTGCAGTAGGTAAACAAATGGTCAAAATGTAAATGTTAACGTTGAAATCCGCAATAACATTCATCGCACGCCATTTACCGTATAGTATACATAGTCATGATAATTTCTTAAGATGTTGAGCCTTAGAATACGTTCGGATCCCCACGTTGTGAGTATGATTATGAAATCTGAGGTCACAAAAAGGAGAACTGGTTATGTTTTAGCACCGTTTAGTCTACCCACGCAATATATCCCCACACAGCATTCCGAATCGTTTTCCGGATGAATACTGACATCGAATGAATAGAAAAAACAACAATACACACATGGCCACGTGTGGCGAAAATGCACAACTGTAACGCATGTGGTGGTACAACAAAGACCGAGAAAGCAGCAAGCGGAACGACATTCCGAATAACCGGGCTGCTGGATGGAGTCGCGGCGCTGGGGTTCCTTGATTGCTATAGTGTACGGAATGGGCTTGTTTTAACAGTCAACATGAGCCATAAACCGAAGGGGAGGATTCTGAATTCCTGAACTTCTAACAAAAGATTAATAGATGTTAACACATGGTCTCCAAAACAACTACTTTCATTTTAACACCTCTCGGTCTCTCTCTCTTACACACGCATGCATACACACACACCTCGAACTGCCACTGCGCCGCCTGGAGTAGTTGCTTCGCTTGGTCGGCGGCGCAGCCAGCGGTCAAAACAAACTGGTTGATCATCACCTGGTGCCGGAGCTCGTCCATATTCACCGACATCACTCCTGTTCGCACCGCCAGAATTCACCAAACGGCGAAACAGAACGGCAAAAGTGAATTTCCGTGCTCTACTGACCAGGCGGTGCAAAGCCCTTCGCGCACACACACAAGCACGCACGCTCCACTCCCCCAGCCTTCGGAGCAACAACAAATAGCTGAGTGTCATCACCAACAACAAAGCCCAGCTCGCCATCTGATTGGCTGGATGATTGAGCGAGATCCTACACACTGACATTCCATTGGCTATTAGACAAAATGCCAGTCTGTAATAGTGATGCAATTGTTAGGAGCATATGGTCGTGGTCTGTTTAGTTTTATTTGCTTATTGTTTTATTATCTGACTATATATAGGGTCATATTTTAGCAATTTCCTGGAATGAGGAAATCTATTTAAGTTTATATGGATCACTCCTAAGTAATAGTAGTGCTTTACTAATAATACTAATCATATTAGTAATACTAATAACGCTACGAGAGCTACTGCTGATTACCGGGAAATTGTAATGGGAGTGTATGGTTTTTCGCAGTGGCTCGAGAAAATTTAGGAATTACATAAAAGTTTAAGCTGCTTGAGTAGTCCGCGCGGTATCTGACTTGATTTGTCTGCCATTCTCTAAAAACTCGGTAAGATACTGCGTAAAATACACACTGATGAATCTTACATTAAAACAACGCGTTTATGAGAGATACTGTGACTGTTTTACTGTAGTGTTACAAACCATACCGTGAAATAACTATTTAAACAATTAATGATACCTTATGTTCTGCTGCGCGGTACAAAGAGCTGTACGCTTACTGAGAACAAACTTTACGGTCACTTGAACTCAGTGGCGCAACCAATTGTTCTGCAGCATTTATAAATGTATTTTAGATGATAACAGTGTTACTTTTCTGCACATTGATCGCCAAAATAAACTACTTCTCGGTGAACATCAGAACGACATGGTTTGGGCGTAGTCCAGCTGACTTTGAACTTGAATTCGACGACCTACACCTGCGCGGCGCTGGCCACGGGATGGGCGCCCTCTGCCGTTCACTTTCGGCGCTGTTAGGGAAGTAAATCAAAACGTGTAACTATAACGTGTCAGGTTAGGTCATTAGCCACGTCCAAGTAAACCAGCCTCACCATTTAGAATTAGCCCCACTAGTACCGCGTCAACTAAACTTAAAATAAAGGCAGCGGAAAAAACTTATTTGGCACTTTTGCATATGTATTTGTAGTTCTTATAAGCTGCTGTTCTATATTTGTAATTACATTTTATCATAGATGTTACCTTGTTTGTACGTTAGCATATTATTATGTAGTGATGTGCATACTGTGTAGGATGAGTTATAGGACACCAAATGTAGTATATAGAGTATTAGAATGACCTCAATAGGTATCCTATCATTAAAGTGGTCACCAAGAGCTATGCATAATTATATTCCCCAGGTGAGCATACTGAAAAATATTTGATGGGTCTTTCTTTTGTAGAGACAATGTATGGGTAAAGAGCTAGACCTGACAGAATTTCGAGACATATCATCCCAAAAGTGAAGGAGGGTTGCATGATGTTAGCAGAGAGAAAGACAGATCAGACACTTGATCTCGTTAAGACAATATCTCAAAAAGTATTTGACAAATAGCTCCAAAACTGTAGCAGTCATGCATAACATGGCACGTATCAGAGCTCTCCCTTGCATTTTTTTAAGCAATATGTTGCATTTCTCCCAAAAACAGGTTTCCAGATGTGAGTGGCCAAACAGGGGATGACCTGTATTTGTTGTTCTCCTGCAGGAACCTGCACGGGATTCCCGACACATGTGATGACTCAACGAGTCATTCGTCAGCATCTGTGGCTGAGGACATGCCGTTCGCCTGCAACAGCTGACAACAAAGGAGAGCAGACAGGCATAAACAAAGCCTGTGACGACAGGAGTAGGCGGAACTCCTGCAAGCCAAGCCACTCCCTCATTTACATAAGCAAACATCAGGATAAGGTACTTAACTTGCCGTATGCACATTGATTTCCACAAATTCTAACTTGCATTCTAGTTCAGGTTAAGGAGCTTGCTATTTCTTTCTCTTTATTTACTTATTAATTCTGTCTTTCATTAAATCTATTACCACTATTTCAGAAATGTACATGACTGTCACTATAATCTGTAACTGATCATTTTATCGATGTCCGATGAATTCCTTGATGCTTTTCTATCACTTGAATATAAAAAAAAAATATATTTTTAAAGTTTGCAGTGTTTACAGACTTCGATGACACTTTTTCTTCTTCACCCTTAGTCAGGATCATGGTTTAAAAATTCGACTTGTAATATCATGCTTTGAAATTGTTTTCTACATCAGGGGTGTCGTTGCCACAGAGAGTGATGAGCTCTTAGTTCAGAGGGAGACATTTAGATACAGGATGTGTGGTGTTATAAAGTAAAACTGACAAGGCAGAATGAGGATACAAACTGTGCTGTTGGATGGCACTGGGATCGTGGTGGGAGAAGGTCAGACTGTACTCTGTAGTAAGGGGATCAAGGATCATGGCACATGTTGTGCCATTCAGTAGGTTGCATTAGAACCCATAGAGATAGGCGCTGCATTGACTGATTTAGCCTGTCACTAAGTCAACACGTCCGCCATATTGTTCCAGGCATGACTGGCCTATGGACAAATAAAAGCAAATGGGGAGTTGCTTTTTGTTCTAGGTAAAAATCACTATAGCGTCCATATTTCTCAACTGATGTTGATGAAAGTTGTTTTATATTTATTTATTTTTTTACTTTTTAAAGGCTTTCATCAAATGACATAAATAATACATTTGTAATGTATGCAATGTTACATCCCTGGCTCTACCCTAAGCAGTTTGTTTCCGGGGCACAAACATGGGATCGGGAGGGACAGCAGGACTGGCTGTAGATGGGCTGCCTGGGAGCAGTGAAGGAGGTACAGAGCCTGGGATACGGGATAGGGCAGTAGTTTTATTGAAAAACAGAAAGCAACACAACCATATGTCTCTCACTAGACACACAGCTAGCTTTTAAAACCTAGGTTCCGCCCATCAAGAAGAGACCAGTTGGGATTGGCCAAATCTTCTTTGTGAATTCTTATTTTACATGGATTGGGCAGAACAGCCAGGAGCACCAATCCTGTTCTTGACTGATCAGGTAAAAAAAGGGGGGGGGGCAAAAACAAACACAAAAAAACAGATCCACACCACCTTTGCATGTAACGTGTGGATGTGTGAGATGGAGAGACTGTCTCAGATAACAAGGCCTATAACTTTTGGGACCATTTAAGTGGAAAGTGTTGGAAAACACCCTCTGCTTTTTTAAATATTCATGGCATTGTTTTGGCGGGAGGTCTATAAGAAGATCTGAAATTCAGTTGGCACAAACTACTTAGTAAGTGTTCTTATACCAATTATTAACTCTCACAAAGATTGGAAAGGTTAAACATACTATTAACGGGCAAAGTCTTGTTTTCACTTTACTTAAGCAGGAATGTGGGGCTTTTCTTTCAGCTCATTTGTGAGATTCTGCACCTTCAGATCCTCCAAAAGATTCTTTTGATTCACTCACAGCTGTTTGGTGCATAGCAAAGTACAAATACACATATCACTGAGCAGTCTGCTAATTATCAGCCTAATTAGCATTGAGCAGTCTCCTAATTATTAAGATTGAAACTGCGACCTTGACAAGCTATGGAATCCTTACAAACTCTTCTTTGAAGATGAGTTGGGAAAGCGAACACAGATGGCGTAACTCATTCTCTAACCTGCACCGCGTGCCCCGTCCTCTCAAAGTCCTCCCGTTTAAAGTGATTACTGCAGAGAGCGGAGAAAAAACTTCCCTTCCCTATTAAAAAAAATACAACCAAAAAAGAATTGTGCATTCTTACCTATGAAAGGTAATTCCTATAGGTCATGTTATTAATGTTTGACGATTTGTACAGCCCCGTACAGCGCACAATTCTGGCATATTTTCACTGATTTCGATTTCCACTATTATATTTCTATATTTTCTTATTGTTTTTCATTGGCAAGTTGCCCGGACCAATAATCAGCGCCTGCCGTATGAATGTACTGTATCCATATGTCTATGCTTGGACAATACAAGCGGCGTGGTGTAAGACGGAGGCTCTAGGACCCGGAAGACGGAGCGCTTCTTTCCACTTTTAAAGATGGCGGAATCCGGTACAGCTGTTTCCAGCTCTTCGGACAATTTTTACAGTGAATTACTCAGGTAAAGTAATAAATTACATTTAATTTCTAACATCTGGATTCCCAAATTAACTGACTTGTTTGCATGTTTTATGTGATTCTGTATTCTCTTTAATAAAAGTTGGTTTAGATACAGTTAAAATATTTAACTGACGGAACGCATGTCGTCGTTCAGAAATACCAGAATGTCAAAGCGGAAGTTTAATTTACTTGGGTGAAGCTATTCCATTTAATAACAGCTAAGGGTTACCGTCAACGGGTTTATGAGATGTGATATCTGTCACAGTCACAATACGGTACAAAATTGAGAAGGTGCTTCCAGCGCCAATGCACTAGCGTAGTGAAGACATCTTTGCTAGATGCTCTGCACGCTTACTATCTGTTGAACTTTCTTCAGAAATATTTTTTATCTTTTCCTAACTATCTTAAGCAATTTCCCCCATCCTCTCTGAATCGTTTCACGCACTGTTAGCGCTGTCATTTTCCTTTTAATGCAGCCCTTCCGAGCTGTTCGCCGCGCGCTCGCGGAGCCGCAAGATACCAGCGCGTGGGCAGAAGGAGTTCCTGCCGGACGGGTCCGCGCGCCAGCGCGAGAGGCTGCAGCAGAGCCTGGATGAGCACTGGAGTCTCATCTCAGAGGAGCGCGTGGAGAGGCTGTGAGTGTAGCCTGGGGGGGCGCTCTTTCCCTCATGACAACATCACTGCAGCACGTGCATTTTTTGGTGCAATATTAACAAGCTCAAACACCTGTGCGGTTGTGTTGGGTAAGGCAGCCATGAACGTTGTTTTGGTGTTGTGTGCAGAGGAGCTCTGGTCAAGGGTGAATGGATTCCCAGCAAGAATGTGGTGGTGTTGAAGTCACCAGCGGTGAGTCCTCCTTCTGAGTCCTGTCCACTCCGGTAGAAATACGGTGTGCTACTTATGCAAAAAGGCCCTTCAGCAACATACTAAAAAGCCTCAAACCAAAAACTGTACATTTTACATTATGATATTATTTCAGTAACTTGGGATCCTTTGCTTGTGTGTTTTTTGTGTGCTTTTGCTGTTGCATAATGGTCTTTTACATTCTGCTGTGACATTGGCTCACCCAGTCAAACCAGAACAAACACTCCCTGAAGTGTATAAAGACTGGTGACTCATTCAATATTTACCTTTAATATCCACTAGATAAATATTTGATTTTTAGGTTGATTACTGCTTATGTTGACTTTAAAGTTTAAACCAACACTACTCTTAAAAGCATTATCTTCCCTTGTTTGTATTGGCCAGTAATATTACAGCTGGACAGTCACTCCATTTCTGTTCTGTTTATAGGGGAAGTTTTGGCAAACCATGGGATTCTCTGAACACGGGAAGCAGTCTCTGCTCCCTGAAGAGGCCCTTTACCTCATGGAATGTGTGAGTAACTGTGGGAAAACTGACCTACAGATAATTTAATGCAATCTGCTAAAACTCTATTAATAAAAGCCAGAATAATATCTGAGTTTTTTTTAAAGAAAAATGTGATTCTTTTAGGCAAGGCGAATGACATTGGTTACTCACTGGGTGCAGGGATTCGATATCTACCAATCAGCTGTGTTTTTAGACAGTGTATCGTGAGATGAGCAGGCTTCGATAATTTACGAGAAACAAACGAAGGCTGAGGTTTTCAAAAGCAAACAGTAAAGTGGACATGACTTTTTGCCCCCCTTATGCGCCCCCCCTTGTTCATATGCATTCTGTACACAACAGAGGTGGAAAGTTCAGGTCCAGAAAGTGACCAAGATTTTGTTTCAACCAAACAGTTGAGTACTCTGTGACTGTGACTCTTTATAGTCATCTGTTTGGTTGAAACAAAATTTTGGTCACTTTCTGAACCTGAACTTTCCACCTCTGGTTCTCAGTGCCCAAAACAGACTCTGTTAGTGTCAGTTTAAGGATAGAATTCATGTCATCTGAGTTTTCTTTTGCTTTCTGTGGACCAGGGCAGCATCCAGGTGTTTCTTCACGACCTGCCGCTGTCCATACAGGAAGCGTACGAGATGTTTCTCTCCCAAGACACGGTAAATTTGCAGCAGTACCAGGTGAGACGTGCAGTTCAGAACTAGAACTCTTGGTACATATCTGCTCTCACGCTTTGACTGATGTTGCATAAAGCTGCTGTCACTTCCCTGAAGGTCTTTAGTCATCTGAAAAGGCTGGGCTACGTGGTGAGCAGATTCGACCGCAGGTAATATGTAGGCACCTTAGCAAGGCTGTCTGAGTGCACTTCATATACATGCATAGTACCATTTATTCCCTAAATTATGACTGATACCAGACTGGTATTTTATTATTTGGGAGCACTGGATATGAAATGTGCCATGTGTACTGTCTTGTCTTGTGTAGCACTACTTGATTTTATCAATATCTATTTAGTAATATATTTTCTATTTACCAGTGAAATTTGTATATTTTTCAGTACAGTATCATACATATATATTCACCCACTTATTGATTACCATCTCCATATGTTATTTTTATAAAAAATTGTTGTTGGTGGTACTTGTCTATTTTTTGTGTTTTTGTGCAACTGTGCAGTGTGTAATTACAAGCCTTTTCCACCAAGGTAATAAAAGTATTCTGATAGTGGTGTTTAAAATATTAGTTGTTGACCTGGCCCGATTTCTGTTTATCTCTGTGTCTGCGTGTGTGGAAACAGTAGCATCCCATCTCTCTATGAGAGGCGGCTGAACCTTCCCCCGGAGCGTGACGGCCATGGAAGGCAGCTCAAACGAAAGCGCAGCCCGAGCCCTTCGTCTCAGTGAGTTGAGTCCTCGTGCAAAAGATGGAATGTGTGTGTGACGTGCTGGACTGTTTATAGTAGGGATTGACTGAGTTGTAATAGGAATCTGGGGGGCAGCGTGTGGCTCAGTGGGCTAAACCTCTGTACCTGTGATCGGAAGGTCGCCGGTTCAAGCCCCAGCCTCGGCACATCTGCGGGTCCTTGAGCAAGGCCCTTAACCGCCAGCTCCCTGGGCACCGCTATGGATGGCTGCCCTTCAGGCCAGCTTGCTCTCACCTACAGAGAACAAACTGGGGGAGGCATAAAAGAGAATTTCCCCACGGGGATCAATTATTATTATTATTATCTATTTTTATGATGCTGCTGTGTATGTTTCCATACTTATAAATTAAGCTTGTTAAATTTGCATGCTTTCTGTGAACCTTATCAGAGTTTTCACTGTTGGGGAAGTTACTCATGAAAGGAATCCATTACAGACAGGTGAAAAGATCAGGTCCAGAAAGTACAAATCCAGATCAATTTTTACTTCCCGGACCTGAACTTTCCACCTCTGTCTATATTTGATTACTTTTGTGAGTAACTTCCCCAACACTGAGAGTTGTGTGAATTTTCTCGAGTAATAATCACATAGGCCCCTCCCCTAGGCTTTATCTCGCTGACTTGCTGCTTGATTGGCTAGGCTGCCTGATGGACAGGGAGGAGTTGTGGAGGAATCCCCAGAGACGCGTGGCAGTGAGACCAAGAGCCAGAGGGCCAAGCCAGAGGATGGGGCAGCAAGCTCATCAGAGCCAGAGGCAAGAAAGATGGTGGAAGACATCCCAGACGTAACTCCCAGCGAGGTCCCCAGGAGGAGATGGTGGGTGGAGGACGGAGCAGATGTCCCACAGAGCCCTACGCAGCCCCGGCAATGTGGTTGGGATTGGGAAACCATCACATTCCCCGACCTGGGGGCCCACAGATGCCAGCCTGCCCTGGCCGCCCCTGACCCGGCCCTGCTGCCTGGGGGGCTCTCAGTGGGTGTCTGCGCCGTGGAGCCCTGGCTGCGGCGGCTGAACCTACGACCAGAGCGCCTCTCGCGTAGGGAGAGAGAGCGGGAGAGAAGCCGGTACCACCGAGACATCAACAACGACAAGGAGGTGCGGAGCTGCCTGAGCTGGGTGGAGTACCACAAACTGCTAAGGAGGAGGCGGGGCCGCCACAGCCGCCGTGATAGGCCAAAACATCTGTGGGAGGGCAAGGTCACGCCCCTCTTCCAGCCAGGACAGCACACCACAGCAGGTTCGTCCCAGGTGTAGCTGTGTGTATCACATGCCTGCTGCTCTGGTTGGGACATTTCACTTTAAGTACTGTGGAACGGGCTGTGAAGTGGAGCGTGAACATGATCAGCTAAGATGCCAAATAACCTGTTTCCTTTCACCCCTCTGCCGTGTCCAGGAGACGTCCTGGATAAGATTGGCGTCATCAAAGCCTCCCGCCTGCTGGACGGTGCAGCCGGGTATGTGCAGAAGTGGTCCGTCTCTGTGCCAAATCAGCCTTCTGATTCAATGCCTTCACATTTACAAGCGTTAGGGGCAGTAGATCCCTGAGAGTGAAAATTGGAGAATAGTACTTCGACCCGTTATAAAACATGCAAAATAATAATAACAACTGAAATGTTGATGCGAAATTCCACGGTCACATTAAAATAACATTAATATTTATATGATTTTACATGATGAAAATCATTTTCAGCACTGTTTATATATGTTTTGCTTATTTTCGCCATCTGTGAGTTTCTGCAATCCTTCCGCAAGCTCCAAAAATATTCACATTTAATTGTTCACGGCTAACTCGCGAAAAACCAAAACCGCGGATGTCAAATTTGCAAATCTGGTGGGATTATATCAGCCTTGTACCGTGTAACCTTTCTCCTGGTACAGCAGGTGGCACTGTTATACTGCTGGGGCGGCAAGCACCACACTCAGGCCTCTGCACTCTTAGGACCCCTCATGCGCAAAGGAGAATAAAATAAAAGAATAAAATGTGCATCATGTTATAATATTGCCTCAGTATTATTTCATTCCTGATATAATATATATAATATATAACATGCATGTATGTTATATATTAAATTAATAGCCAGAATGCCCCACATTTTAGAAGTGATCAAGAAATATCTAGACAGGACTTTGACAAGGAATTTGTAGATATAATATATGGTAATATAAATAAAAATGCTATTTTTGTTTTTGTTGTGTGAATTTTTACTTATATCCAGTAAAACTTTAAACACTAAAAACAAAATTAAAATGAATATATCAAACGTTTAGATTTAGAGTAGATTGACAATTATGAAACATAGATCGTGCACAAATATACACGTATAGCATTTTTTTCCAAACGGGTAAACTACACTTTGGAAACTCGTGAAATCGATAAAGTACGTGATTCTTTATTCTCTGCACATGCCTCAACCCAACCGGAAACGCCTTGAGCTGTATATTATTGGGTTTTACCCCTTTGGGTCCTGCTGTGTTCCAGGTGGTCAATAGCTGACCTGGCCATGCCTGTTTTAAAAAAGTGCAGTATTTTTATATAAATAATTTGTTTTACAAAAAGATTAATTCAGTTAATTCATTTACAAAATAAGATTTTATGCCCTATGTGATTTGATGCTTCCCTTTGCAGGTTAGAAGACTCTGAGGCGTGGAAGATAAGTTTTGAAGTCTTCCAGCCTGACACCGTGGCAGAGTTCAAGAAGTCGAACCCAGGAAAGCCGTACTCCCGCCTGTGTGTGTGCAGGTAGGCCTGGCCATAAAGCCTGGACCGCTTGCTCCCGCCTGACTGACTGCTGCCTTGTAATGATCCCCTGCAAGGAGAAGCTGAAATGCACGGATTTCGTTCTCCATATCCAGTGACAGCCCCAGTCATGTGACTTCCCGTGCCGGCCCCAGTCATGTGACTTCCCGTGCCGGCCCCAGTCATGTGACTTGCTCCTTCTTTGGTTCTTCCCCAGTTTTGAAGGCCCTGTGCCTGACCTGCGGGTGCTGAAACAGCTGGCTTTTCAGAGTGGGGATGTGCCAGTGACTTTTGCAGTGGTGGACCATGGAGACATCTCCTTTTACTGCTTCAAGGACTTCCAGCTGCCAACTGATATCTCACACTGACACGTTGTCATCGATTGCCAGTCAGCTCCAATGAGAGTTGTGTGCTCAGATCACCATTTAAAGAACATTTGCCACAGTGATCTGGAATGCAGGTCTTTCCTTGAGAAAGCAGATCTTTAAGAAAACTCAAGTTCACCTGCAATATCAGGGATGACCTAAATGTATTTTTTTTAATCTCTGCAATACATGAACATGACTTTGTTCTTTAGAAGTATTCATGAAGCATAAAGGAGGTTGACAAAGGTACTTTGGAGGACACACTCTGCCTTCCCTGGATGCCCTTATGTTGTTATATTCCTAATGTCAATAATCTAGTTTATCAAAAGCTAATCATCGCTGAAGGTTACTTTTATCATTATTTTATTATTATTTTGAAAATTGTATTCTTTTGAATTTGGATACTTTTGGAACTAGTTACTCTTTTTTCAACTGGACTTTGGGCAATAAATGTTTTCAAAATCTGATATTTTTTTTTATTTCCCTTTAGGGCTATTGATGAAGTATTTCCTGCTAATTTGTAGATGTAATTTCAATCTCGTAATTAATTCAGTTACACTGTAATTTTACAACCATACGTAACGCCAGATACATCAGAAAAGTATTGAAATGCGACATAAAATTGCTGTTAAGTTTCTTTATGCATTACATAATGGAAACACCACTTAATCAAACGTCAAACTGAAACTAAAAGTGGTTTTACTTTTATCAAGATTTAAATCCCATCGATCCAATCCGTAAATCATCAGCTCTGGCGAGTGTAATTTAGAGTTCCCTGGAAGGGAAGCAGCGTGCACTGTTACCGCGGTTAAGAATCTCCCACCAATAAAACAACACGATGGCAGGTAGAGCGGCGCCGCCCGCGCACTTTCAGCCGGCATTACCGTACTGCGCTGAGCGGCGGTCGCGCGCAGCGGCGCGTTCGAACGGCGCATACACGCAGCTGCAGCCGCGAACCACCCAGTCCCATGACACGCGCGTTGGCGCATGCGTGCTGAACTTCGCCCGCCGCCTCAGCTTGAACTGAACGTAGTCGGAAGCCGCTGCCAGAGGAATTACGGCCAATCGGGCAGCGGGAAGAAGCGAAACAAGCGGCAGTTTCCTTAAGATTTGTGGCGTACGTCGCTTTTCTGAGTGAAGCTACTGGGGTGATGTAGAAATTAGGTTCCGGCTGGCTAGTTTCTGGAGGCAGCTGCGTTAGCTTGCTAGCCGAGCTGCAGTTTGCCAGCACCGCGCTGGGGAATAGGTGAGCCGTTTCATGTTTTTCCAGATTAGCGTGATGTGTATCTGATCGGAAGCTGGAAGCAGACACTGCCACGCTGATGAACTGAGGCTTTTGTGGTCCGTTAGCGCCGGGGTACCGCTGCTACTGTAAGGTGTATCGAGCAGCTTTGTTTTACGCGAGCGGGCTTTAGGTGTGTCCCGCTGCTCGTTGCTAACTCTCGGCGTGATTTGTATGGTAACTTTTTCGAGCCTGAATTGAGTCCATGTGCTCTCTGTGACATGTCTGCTGCTTGCCACCCGCTTTGTTAATTCTCTTGACCTATAATGTTACCGTTACTGCCATTAATCATGTGTCGGATTTCAGTGTAATTTTTACGACTTTTAGGTTTTGACTGCCTTCCTGCGTCCGTGACAACTGCCAGCCATGGCCGGTGGCATCACGGAGACTGGGGAGCCGTATTCTCCTTATGTAAGTTCACCGGGTTTATAAGCGCTCCTGCCTTACTCAGTGTTGTGTACAACTAAATATTCACATTTTTCCGCAACGTGTTCAGCCCGTTTCTCCTTTAAACGTGCCCTTTAAAGCTCTGCCGCTTAATATGGGAGATCCTTTTATGTGTACTGTGTACTGTGAACTGTTACTCATATCTCACAAAGGGGAAAAGGCTAGCGTGTGACTGGCCGATATTTCCTAAAAAGATCCGCATGGTTTTTTGCAGAGTTTGCTGAATCGTTAGCGGCTACAAACTGCAGCTGCTGACCACGGCGTTATTATCATCTTTGGGATGTGTAATGTTGCTTTGCTGGCTGGTTTGAATGTCTGGGCTCTTAGATAAGGTTTCGACTTACAGTGTTCTGGTCATTATGCAAAGGTCCATTATGGGGAAGTATCGTTCATGGACTCGCTCCAGCTGGATGGCTTGCAAAATAGTCTCTCCTTTTCAGGCTTTCAGGAGATGATTGTTTCTCTTAGGAATTGTTGCTAATGTATATATTATTTATTATTTACTTTATTTTATTTTAATGTAACTTTACACCAAAATAAATTTCTTGTACTCGGGCTATACATGGTGAATAAAGTTCTGATTCATTCCGATCCCCCCCCCCCTTCCCCGTGCAGGTGGGTATGGTGTACATGTTCAATCTGATTGTGGGCACTGGGGCCTTAACCATGCCCAAGGCCTTTGCCACGGCAGGGTGGGTGGTCAGCCTGACTCTCATCTGCTTCCTAGCTTTCATGAGGTAAGGCTTTGTAGCTGTTGTGCCGCTACTGACAGTCACTGGGTTTAACTAAATCAGCAGGTTGGCCCTAGTTATCAGTTAATGATTGACTGTCGTTAAACATTCTTTCTCCTTTTGCTGTAGTAACTTTTCCCATTTCTGTTCCTTGAGTCACAAGGCCTTCTTCTTAAACGCAGTGCCACCTGCTTGCCCTGCTTAGTGAATTATGCAATACAGTGTAATTTAAATCTCTTATGCACGGGAGGGGTCTTTGTTTTCCTGAGGTGTTTATATCCTTAGTTCACTTGTTCAGCCACGAGGTGTCAGTGTTGAGCCGTTTTACTCAGCAAGAAGTTTATGTCCTGTGGTATGGGACTGTAAGTGGGGTAATGATTTAGGTCTTGCAAATTAATTTCCTCTCATATTTTTCCTTTTTGTTTAAAATCTGAGTTGAAATAATGGTCCATTGAATTGAAGATGAATGGTTTTCCAATTGTTTCTTTTATTTGTCATACATTTCCATTATAATATAAAAATCAGGTAGAGCATCCTTAAACGCATAGTGCAGTACTGCCTTGACCAGGTTACCAGGGTGATTCAAGGCAGCATGTCCCTCTGTCCTGTCAGCTACATGACCACCACCTTTGTCATCGAGGCCATGGCTTCCGCCAACGCTCACCTGCGCTGGAAGAGGCGAGAGCAAGAAGAGGTGAGTACTTCCTGTTTCCCATGCTGCCCCAGTAGGAGTCATATGAAGCATTTATAGCTCGGGTGCTGCCTTAATGTTGGGATAGAGGGCTTCCTCCCAAGAGTGTTTTAAAGCTGGGGAACAGCTTAGATCCTCCACCATGCTGGATGTGGTGCTGGAGGGAGTCCCCAAAGGAGGGGTTGGAGTGTCTTGTCTGGCAACAAAAAACCATTTAAGCATGTTGTTGGGTTTTTAATAAGTCATTTAGCTTTTTAGTCATGAAACTCGGAGTTGATTGCACTTCTGTTATTCCGAGTGTCCCAGTTTGCACCTTTGATATATGAACCTCCTCGGATAGGTAGTATCTGTGCGTAAGAGAGCTCTGGTGGGAATATTTACTTGGAAAAAATGTAAAATTAATTTTCCCTCGCATGATACAGATCAGTGGCTTTGCAAATTGAACTCATTTGAAGCCAGTGATATATTGTCCAATTTTAGAATATCTATTGCTGTGAAAGGTGAGCAGTGAATCTCTTGAAGGGTTTGCAGCGATGATAACAATATTTCAGGTGCTGAGGAAACTTCTCTTCTTCCTGACCTAGAGGAGACAGAGTTTCCTTAATTGTAAATTACTCAAAAGAGTCAGACGTATCTGTGGCTGCTAAATCAACTGCTGTCGCCTTCAGAAATGAATTGTCAGTTTTGGTGGATGGGGAGTTTACTGGCGGTCGTTGGGTATTTGTCTTCCCTGTCAGACGGTCCCCTGAAGGACACCCACAACTTAACAGCAAGTTCTGTATGTTCTGATCATTTGTGCTAGTGTTTTGTTACTGCAGATTTAGCCTCCTTTTGGCACAGATAGGGCCTGAACTGTGACTCAAACCTGTAGATCTGTTCACTTCATACACGCAGGTCCTCCCATCTACTTTTTGTCAGTTGTGTATTGATTATGAGATGTTTCGGCTCAATGGTGTATACATTATGTCCACCCCCACATGAAAGTGAATAATGTTGCTCTCCATATCAGAGGTCTAGGATATATTTGATCAGTGTTTCCCATCCTGGTCCTCGAGGACCCCCCAGCCGGTCCAGAGATTTTGCTCGCTCCCAGCTCCCTGCCGTACAGTCCAGTCATAGTACCCATGCTAACCCCCGTCCGCTGTCAAAAGCCCCTACCATGGGCATCCAAGCATCAGGACACGACCCTGGAGGAATGGGATGAGGTCGGCTGGTTCAATGCATCCAGTTTTCTGTTGCTGTATGTGGACAGCTGTGTTTATGGGATGCATTTGACTGATAAGTTCGATCCGCGGTTACACAGTCCACAAGTACCGACTATTAGCTTACCATCTAATATATTCCAGACCCTAACCCTGTTTGTACGAGATAATCAACATTATTTGCTTCCCGTGGGGGGTAGTCGTAATGTTTTGGTAATGTTATCAGTGTACCCCCCCCCCCGCCCAAAGGTCACAGACAGTGATTCCACTTCAGACTATTCTGATGATGACATGATGGTCAGAGGCCGGTCAGAGCCACAGGAGACCCGGCCCATTCTCTCAGTCCGTGAGTATGAACGTGTGTGACCAGGCCGGCCATCTGCAAACCTCAGAAACTGCGACACAGGATCATATGACCCTCACAGTTCCCTCTGATTGGCTGAATCTTTCCCCGCTCATGCAGAAAGAGCCGCGTCAGTGGACCAGTTCGACATTGTGGAGAGGGTTGAAATGGGACAGATGGCTTCCATGTTCTTTAATAAAGGTGAGCAACCCCTCGGGGGCCTTTAACGGCGTGGATTTGTGGTTTTCCTATTATTAAATCCCAGGAGAAGCCCTCACCCCTATAAGTGTGGCGTTCCTCCCTTCTCTGACCACTGATGTGTGTCTGGAAGATGATGTCTGGTGTGTGTGGGAGGGCCGTATCTTGTTCGGGACTCTCAACGCTGCATGGTAATGGGTTTCTTGTGTCGAACCTCTGTCTGAACCCCCTGTGGTGTCAGTTGGCAGCAGCGATCACTCTGCATTGGGGTTGGCTGTAGGGTAGGAGTACCATCTGGAGGAGCACGAGGGGCTCGAGGCCCTGGTGATGGACAACATCCATTTCTAATTGGCTACTAGGGCCACCCCCCCCGCCCCAATCATTAAAGTATTGAATTGCCTATGCTGGTAACTTCTCTGTTTCAAGCCACTATTGCCAACGGCTTTTTGACCTGTTGAGTGCTGTCAAACGCTGCTCTCTTCCTCAAAAAGATCCTAGCTGACAGCAGCTCCCCTTGACCCAGAAATGCGAGAACTCCCTGCTTTTGGGTACAGGCTGTTCTCGCTTCTGGGCCTCAGCCGTCACCCCACCTGTGCCTACATGCATACACACACTGACCCAGTTTGTTTGCTGGCTTTATCCAGAAGCAGTTGTGGCAGATGTCTGTATTAATTTTAATAAGACTGATGTTTTTGTTTTTTTTCTTCTCCATGTGCTTTGTGCTCCACAAGGTGGCGCTCTTGCCTTGTGTGTCCAATTTCACGTCACGACGTCCAGCTTTTGCTGACATGCTTGTGGTTTCTGCTGCTGTGTCTCTCATGTCCCACATGACATCTGCTCTGCCTGTCCTTTCATTAATGAACTTCCCATAATTTTTCGCCCAGTTCTGCAATGATCAGCTGCTTATATCATGGGTCTCCAGCTCTGTAGATGATACGAGGTGAGGTGAAGGTTGCACTCTTCCTTCACAGCGCCGGCTGTCACCCCTACCGACACACTCTGTCTGGATCGTGGATCCATCTGAAGCCCCGTACAGCCCCAGTTGACCTCACTGCTGAGCAGAGTTACCGGTTCCTTATAACTTAACTAGGAACCAGGAACTCGAGGCAGAAAATTAATTACTAAGATTGTATTGTAGTTCCACCCCAGGCCAGAGTGGGGAGCCCTGACCCGGGCTGTCTGAATTATGGCAGGTGCACTCCTGTCTCAGAAGGAGGGTGCTCCGGCCGACCGATCCCCCAGGGTGAGGCTAATTGCTATGGCAGCGAAGATGCACAGCTACCTTGTCCTCGTGGCAGGTGCGAGTCGGGAGGAGATGACTTGGGCTGCGTCATTAAGCTCGTTAAGACTGCTGTTCATTAAGCGCTCCGTGGACAAGCCGCACCGGAGCTCTGGGGCACCAGGAATTGCAAACATGGCCCGTCCAGTGCCTGCCTCCGGCTTATATTTACGATGGCCCCGGTTTAATCCCCGCGATTAATCCGGGTTAAAGTGTGACTCAGCGGTTCCTTTTACTAATCGCCACTGCTACCTGTGATTCATGGCCCAGGGGGTGGGAACCCCATTGCCGTCAGTTTAAATGGGGGTAACCTTGGTGACATTCCTCCCCTGTCCCTGGGAGGGAAAGTCCTAAACAGAATCAAGACCACATTGGGCTGACCCTTTCAGTGGATCTGGCGTGCTGGGATGGGTCAGGTACCTTAACTTACCATGTGATCAACCAGCCCATCCCAAAGAAAAGACTAACAACATAACTGGTCATGTTTAGTTCCTGCTCTTAAGGTTCATACTAATGAAAGGTTGAATAGATCTCATTAGGTGGAACAACAAACTTGTGCGGGTGGTTGATTTTCATTAAAAATGCAGTGCCCTCCCGTGCCTGAGGGGGGTCCCCTTCTGATTTGTTTATCTATTTGTATCTCTCCTCATCAGTGGGAGTCAACATGTTCTACATCTGCATCATCGTCTACCTGTACGGAGACTTGGCCATCTACGCCGCTGCCGTGCCCATCTCCCTGATGGAGGTTGCCTGGTGAGCTGTCGGGCCTATGCTTCTTCCTCCCCCATCCCTCGTTGCTTCGTTTACTTCTCCAGCCAGTGTTGAGCCCCCCTCCCCCCACCACCACCGCAGTCTGCATCCCTGCCCCTGGGGCCTGTAGTGGTAGCTGTGCTGAGTTCCCTAACCCAATTGATCCTTGTCTGCTGGCTCCCAGACATGTTTTTATTGCTGAGGATTTTGGGGGAAAATAGTATAAACATCAGAGTCCCAAGAGCAGCGTGGCCCGGCCGTCTGTGTGCTCCGCCTGCGGCCGGCGGCCTCTCTGTCCACTGCTCTCTGGCCGTGTCTGTCCTGTAGTAACGTGATCAAACCTCCGTCTTTGTTTTTGCTGTGAATCTGGAAATCCTTTGCAATGCGGTCTGCTGACTAGTGACTTTACATGGCCTGAAGAAGGTCAGTTGGCTTGAGAACACCTTTAGCTTGTGTGTGTGTGCTGGGCCCGGCTGACACCCTCCCGTGTCTCGTCACAGCGGAAACCTGTCGTGCAGCGCTGGCAGCGTAAAGTACAACGACACGGAGGCATGCTGGGGTCCCGTACGCAGGAAGGATGCGTACAGTGTGTTTCTGGTGAGTGCCGTTCCCTAAGCTCCCCCCCAGTCCTTTGCTGCCCATGTCTCCTCTTTCCCTGCTACTGCCCATCAGGACCTAACCACGCGCCGTACACTCCAGGTTTAAAATCACCAATCGCACCCCTCCACCCCATCCCTCTTGGTACAGGGCTGGCTTGTAAATACAGCCAGGCTCTACCAGTCATTTGGGCAGAATGTACCAGTCCATACTTTTGAGGGGGGGATCCCTCTGAGTCTGTTGTGGACTCTTATGTCCCTCTGTTAAGCAGGATGTCCTTGCTGCCTGTGTGTCTATGTGTGTATGGGGGAGGGGGTCTGTGTTTTGCAGCCAGTGGTGATAGCCCCGCTGTTTCCCGCGGCCTGTCCCTTAAAACGCAGAGGATGGTCAGTGCCCCTGTCCGCCGGCTGTGTCGCTCCGCTTATCTCGGCTTCAGTGAGCCTCCCGCTGACTTTTAACAAAGTGGAATTATGTTTTATTTTTTTTATAACCCCCATTTTCCTTTGTTTACCCTGCGGGTTTGTTTCTTTATTTGCGGGAACGGGGGGGGTCGGGATGAGCGACTCGTCCCACCCACGTCGCGTGTTAAAGTGCCCGGAGATCTTTGCCCTCTCCGCTTATTAGTTTTGACACAGCTGTGAGATTAAGTGCGTGTGACTGAAATTCAACTCTGATTTGTCAAAGTCATTTTTCCTCCTTTTATTTGCTCCCCGCGTCCGCTGGCACTGGAAACTCTTCAACTATATATTTCTATCCTCTTTTTCTTGAACCGTTTATTAAATTTCTTCTTGGCTTTCAGGTCTTCCTTGAATAAGTCATGGCTTTCTTCCCTGAGATGCAAACAGCTTTTCCTCTAAGATGCCATCAGGGATGTGGCTTGATGGTTAAGGAGCTCTGCTTCTCAGGAAGGCACTTCCTGTTGTACCGTGAGGCCCTCCAAACATGGGAATCGAAACATTGGGAACAACCTGAAGGTGTATGTTTGGTTAGGCTTCGTTTTTCAGTTGAAAGGTGGAAACCCGGTGCTGTCGTTTCAAATCCCTGGTCGTTTGGCATCCTCCAGTGCATTCTGGGTGTCCCCAAATGCCCGGAACCCATGCCTGTACCTATCTGGTCAGCGGCACAGCTACCGCTGCGTCAACACTCTGTTGTGACGGTGTACAGGTCGCACCCCTGTAGGACTGCGAAGCTAGACCTGAACCAGTATACAGAGCCGTTCCCAAAGCGATTTGATTCGTCCTGTCGTGTTGGTTTTATATTTGGAACTAACCACCCCCCCCCCCCCCCCCCCCCCCCCCCCCCCCCCCTTTTCGTAGATCACTCCCCCCGCGGGGGACATCGGGGGGGCGGGGGGAGGGGGGGGGGGTGGTAGGGGGAGG
>JAAGVU020000044.1:17040543-17051287 GCA_011763525.2 Mormyrus iriodes | reverse complement strand
ATAATATATGTGTATATATGTATATATAATATATGTGTATATATGTATATATAATATATGTGTATATATGTATATATGTGTGTGTGTTTGTGAAACCTCAAACACTATTTTGGCCAGTGTTTCAGTTTTATTGCCCAACCCGTGTATGTATCAATGACTGTCTGTATATCTATATATATCTATATCTTTGACTCTCTATACATCTGTATATGCCTTTGGAGCTGTGTATCTATGTATATCTATACATCTGTCTGTATGCCTCTATATCCATCTGTGCCTCTATATTTCCTTGTTTCTGTCAGTCTCTCTGTGGAGATTCTTGTTTGTGTAGCTTGGATCTTCAGTTTCTAAGCTTGTTTTTACCAAATAGTGCCTGGTTTGGGGTCGTCCCTGACCCCTGGTCCCACTGGGGTTACTGCTGTTGATCTGCTTGCAGTGTGATGTGCCCATGGCCTTGGAGCTCGAGCAGTTCCAGCTGAGAGCCATTTTATAGTTTGTGTTTACGACAGTCATACATAATGTCTCCCCTTGATTTTTTTATTTATTTTTTTTTGATTGCTTTCCTTCTTCCAAAAAGGCTTCAGATTTATGTCCGTCCTTGCGTCCTCAGCCTCTCTTCCCCCGTTAAAATGCCATCACCTCTCACCAGGGTTTGCCCGAATGGCTAAATCGCATTTAATGTGGTGGGCCCTGAACACTGCACTGTAGGACTTGGCTGAGAGGCCTTCCGTGGTGATTTGGGGTCGGGGGTCTGTGTGTGTCTACAGCGATACGCCTGCACTTCACCACGCACCAAGCCACATGAAAGGAGATTACCTGTTAAACACGTTACATGTTTACCAGGATGAAGTTAAGGTGTCAGTTTAACCTGACTTTGTGTGGAAAGCTCATGGTGGTGAACTGACCAGCAAGTTCATTACCTTTTGCATTGTCTCCCTGTATCATCACTGTTACATTTATTGTTTTTGCTATTGTTATTTATTATCTTGTGATCGTAGGAGATGCTAACCAAGATTATTGTCCCTGTGCCTGTCGTGGCCTTGAATCCTTTATCAGCGGAGCGCTGTGGGTTACCTTGTGTTCACCGTGCTGGTGACACCCTGATGGGCATCATAAACTCCCAGCCTCACGCCTCGAAACTCTGGTTGTTAAACGATCTCTCACTCTCTCTCTTTATTTTTGTCTTAAAAGTGGCAAAATGAAATAACGATGAATTATTCAACTCCCTCTTAAGTTCCTGCCATGAAGTTCGGTGCCTTTTAAAACTGCTGTACATCCTGTTGTTTTCTATCAGCTATCAGAAAGAGCATTACACACATACATACAATATACCGCGGCATATATGTACCTGAATATGAATGACTATTTTATCTCACTATCTGTCTCATAACAGCGCTGATCACACACAGATTCTGCTGCCACGCTCCCATATCACATTCAAGGTTGTTGATTCCCTGTCCTTCGATTTTGATTTTGCTGCCAATCATACAAACAGACCAGTGCCTGGATTACGGCAGCATCGCCCCCCCCCACTGCTGGCACAGACAAGCGGGCACGCCAGCCCTCTTTGAACTGAGGGATCCATCTGAGAGCCCCTTCTGGCTGTCATGTGATCTCCTGGTCAGGGTTGTAAATTATAATGTTAAACTATGGGGGGCGGGTTTATTTCCGACGGCAGGGGACCTCAGACACACCGCGCTCTCCCAGCTGGGGAGAATGGGAAGAGGGTCGGTGGAATTGATTATGACACTGGACAGATATCCTTTATTAAGCCTTTCGCTGGTCCCCCTTCTACATCCCTGTCAGTCTTTTAAAAGACCTCAGTGATTTTAGGACTGGGTGAGGATTAAAGATTGGAGCAGGGTGACCGGAACCACGCTGGCATCCCATAAAGTGTGGTGGTGGGGAGGAAGTGCTTCTGGATGAAGGTCTAGTGTGTCGTGCGGTGGCTGTCCAGTGAGCTGGAGGAGTTATCACACCTCTGCCGCTCACTTGCACAGTGTCAGTGTTTCCAGGAGCACAGCAGTCTGTCTGCAGGGGTCACCTCTTCCTCTTCAAGGCTGATAGTCTCCCTGGGCCAGAGCCGGGCTTCCTCATGGGGTCTAGTTAAGGCAGCGGGGAGAGAAAGGAATAAGTAGGAATTACCGTGTAGTGCTGGGTGTTGGGGGAGGTGTATATCTGTATCAGAGCCGTGCAGAGTGTAGTGAGGTATCCCTGCGGAGGCAGGGGGGCAGGGAGGTGGGCGTAGAGGGGCAGGGAGACTGGCAGAGAGGGGCAGGCAGGAAGGGGCCCGGAGGCGGGCAGGGAGGGGCAGGGACACCGGAGGTCTTCAGTGTCCTGACAGCCATAGGGAACAAGCTGTTCTTGAAATGGGAGGTGTGTGACCTTGGGGATTGGAGTTACCTGAAAGGCTGGAGCAGGTCGCTCTCAGGGTGTGGGGTGGGGGGGGGTAATCCTGCTCGCCCGTCTGGTGGTGGGGTGGAGGTTCAGTGTGGGGAGGAGGGGCTCAGTGCCAGTGATCTGCCAGGCCTTGAAACTAACGCGCTTAAGTGCTGTTGAACGAGTGAACTAGCGAGTGAAAGCCTTGGGTCAGGAGTTTCCTATCGACAGTGCAGTACGTTAAATAAATGCAAACTGCACATAAAACAACCGTACAACAGTATGTATGTATATTACATAGTATAATCCATAACACAATACAATATAAATACAATACACCAGGGGTATTCAACCTGACCCTCGATCCAGGCCGTGTTTTTAGTTCACCCAGGAAGTTAGTTTAATAATTACTGATTCTGATTGGCCGGAGGCTTCACACCTGGCTCACTGGTGAAGGAAGGCTGGAAAATCAGCAGGGCTCAGACCTTGAGGACCGTGAGTTGCATAGCCCTGCAATACACCATAGAACGGACTGTAGAACATTCCAAACTGTAATGGAGGGCGATAGGGTAGATGTGTACAATCTGATTAGGAGAAGCTTGTTGAGGCTAAACTGGAGTGATGATCCCTGTTGATATTTCCCATGAGGTCATCCGTTCCATCTCCAATTAGTACTGTCAGTCAGCGTCATCCCAAGGCAGCCAGTTTGTTAGTTTGGGGGTGTTTCTCAATACCAAGAACGCAAAGATCGTATTTGTGGTCTTGGCATGACCGGTCTAACTTGCCTCTCAAGGACAAACTTGGAGCACAATGAATCTTGGGATTGGTTTCGTTTGGCAAAGATGCAGCCGATGCATCCTTAATATTTGGGGAGGGGCAAGAACAACATCCAGGGATTTTTACCATCCTCTGTACTTCTGTTCTTAGGAATGAAACTGGTCTTTGGCGATGGAAGATGATGTAAAATGGGTACTCCCATGTGTCTCCCATGCTCTTTAATAGTCCCTCTGTGCTGTGATCCGTTTTCACAGGGCAAAACCCCCAGCCTTTCTGGAAAATTGGGAATTCAGTGACTTTGCTAAGGGTGTGGATAGGCAGAGGGGCCCCCCCCCACCCCCCGCCTTCGTCATCAAGGCGTGTCCCCCCCCACTGTCATCGATACACACTCCTAAACTGGATAATTGCCCTTAAAGCAATGTGCTTAGTTTCATTTACGCAGCGATCGTGATGGATAAACTGGAGGGAATTAAAGCAGAAAGTCACTTTCAGGTGTAGGCGTGCCTGACGTGCAGCGCAACGCTGTAGCGGACTCCTCTCATGCCCCTATTGATTTCCCACTTTCATACATTATGGGACTAAATGTCTTTGTCCTCCTTCAGTTGCCGCAGTGGTTCGTCCTCCCAGTTCGCTTCCACGGGGGAGCAGTTGATTCAGTTCATTTTTATTTGCCAGAAATGTTGTCATCCCTAATGTCCCCTGAACGTGAACTGGGGGGCAGTCTCGTTAGTGGCCAGAAGTCTTGTTAAGCTCTCAGTTCCTCAACGTTCTGGCTGTGGGACAGAGAGGTGGACAGGAGGCCTGCTCTCTGGGTTCAAGTAGGGGGCGCGCTCTGATTTATTTTTTTCCCTCCCAGCTCTTTTCTTATGTGTTTTGTATGCGTTATATGGGCTGATCCCACATGCGTGTAGATTCATCTGTTCTCATGGTCGCTGGTGTCCTCGAGCTGTTCCTAGACTTGTTTATAAAACCTAGCTTTATACTTTTGAAGTTCTTCATATTATTGGATGTCATGCTGCACTGATTATGAAATTCTCCTCTAAAGGGACAGCAGCACCCCCCCCCCACCCTCGACCTGGCCCACATGGCCAGCTCAGACCACTTGCTCGGCCTTTAATCAAAGCAGCAGACGCGATTTGTCTGGTGCGGCAGGTCCCAGTGGGTGCAGTAGGGGCCGGGGGGCGGGGGGCTCTTGGGTAATCAGTTTGTGGTGACAGATGCTCACAGGAGTAGCAAACTTCCAGCCTCTGTGAACAGCTGCTGGAAAATAAACATCAAGGAGCTTCTCTTTGCCCCCCACCCCCTTTCTGTTTCACTGTAGCGGTCATACTTTGTCTGTCTGCCTATGCGTGTCCATCCGTCCGTCCACTGTTTGGTACTGAAAGCCCCAGTTCATCTCAGACACCCCTGCCATAAACCTTACGTGTGAAACGCTAAGAAGGACTGCTGAGCTTGGAGATATCAGGCTCATTATCTTCAGCGTTTTCCTTCCCTCGGTACATTGCCTGAGAGAATTGGTGAAGCAGCTCAGAGTTAGACGTACCTGCATTTTCAATTCGCCGAATACCATGACATTTTTATGAGGCGGAAATTCAATAGTCTGAGTTTGTCGTCCATCTGACTATCCTTCATCCATCCAACTTCCAGCCCAGTCCAGCATTGCTTGGAAACACAGACAGGAAACCAACACAAGGCAGGAGAGCACTCTGGCTGGCATGCCAGTCCATCACGTCCCTTAGAGACTCCAGTTCACATAGCTTCATATCTGGCTTTGGTCTGAACCATTTTGCTTGGAAGGACGGGCACGGCTTGTAGATATTGGGCACGCTGGTGGGAACGGGCATTATCTCACCCCGCCATTGCTAGGAGATGCCGATAAGGACAGCTGGCAATTATATTTCCAAGCGAACGAATGATTCATGGCACTAACGTGTGAGCCGGCTGCCACAGCCCTTTGCTCAGACCCTGGTAGGATTGACAGTGGCATTGGGTCTGAGCCTCACCGTCTGGGTCTTAGCTACTCAGCCAGAGCCGTCTTACAGCCCACAGGAGACTGTAACGGTTGGGGATGAGTGCCTTCACCCAGGGCCCCTCTGCACCTTCTCTTCCACTCCAGGCTGTCATGGTAGCTGTGCTTTTATTGCAGGGCAGACTCTTTGATGGATTACATCACTACAACTAAACCCAGCACTAAAGCGATTCAAACACAACCAGCATTTTTGGATGTCTTCAGAATTAAATGGATTGGCTGGTGAGGCTTTATGATGTGAGCAAGGGATTCTGGGTAATGGTGTTCAATAAGAACTAGGCAGCTGCTCCCTTAGCTTAAGGACTAAAGTATGTCAAAGTGTTATGATGTCAGATTCATATTTTTATACAGACTATCAAAATCTAGTGCATTTTAAATTTTTCTTACAGATGTGATGTCAGTCAGGCAAAGTACCTTTTATCCAGGGCTATAATTGCACATTTTTACCTGGGCTTCAACTTGCATCATTTTGGTATTTTGAGTTCATAACTACTGCGCCTCCTACTGGACAAAGGATTTTGTTAGCAAATTCAAGACGTTCATAATTCCCGTTCACGTAACCCAGTACATTTATAAGATTCTCACCTGCCTAGTACTTGATCTTGTCAAACATCATCACCTCCCTACCGTGCCACACATTTTGACACGCTTATCATTCTGCCTATGCGGACGTGATGTGTTTCACGCGGGGCGGTTCACATTAAGATTCTGTGTCACGCAGCTGTGGTAGCGCTCAGTCAAGGACAAAGCCGGCCCCTGTTTGAGAAGTGTGGCGTGCTGGGTGGGGAGTATCTCGGATATTTCCAATGGTAATAGATCGAGCCTCATGGCAGAATTCCTCTGAGGAAGGCGTGAGCGCGTTCCTCAAATTGACTGTTGTGAGCTCTATAAAGGCACCATAGGCTCGCTGGCACTGTTCCGCCTCTGGGCCCTTGAGAATCTCGTTGCATTTCTACTCTTTATTAGCCTACTTTACTGGACTGCTCTAGCCTCCTGCGGCCTTTTTATTTATTTTTTTTTTAAATAAAAAAAAATAAAATTTCAGAAGCAGCAGCGCAGATAAATATCTTCTTTGTCGGCGCAGAGGGCGATGGCTGCCGTGTGATGTTTTTAGGTCAGTGCTCTCACTCGTCTGCCGGCAGGTGAGAAAGGGAACGAATAAAGAACGATCAGTCACCCTTTGATGGTGCGGAGGAGCACTTCCTGTTTTGCGCGTGTGATAAGCATTGTGGGCGGGGCTTCTCTGTGGGCGGGGCTTCTCTTGGCGGGTCCCCATTGAGTGATGGAGGGAGGTGCCATTAGATTCTCCATTAGCTGCATGATGAGATTTGGCTCTGCTCGAAATTAGAGCAGTGTTTGTCTGTGCCTCTGGGGATGTGGCTGTGTGTGTGAGACCTGGGTATAGGGTTATCACCTAATCCATCTTAGAAAGGACACGTTGACTTAGGAACGGAATTGTATACAGTTTCAATTAAAAGGACCTGGATTATACTTAAGCACTGAGTTCTTGCTGTGTGCTGATTGGTCAGTCTCCTATAATCATGCATGTGTCACTAATGTTAATGTGAAACAGCTGGATGAGTCTTTCAATCAAGGAAGCAAACCAGCAAAAACGCAAGAACAACTATTTAGCCAAAATCTTTCCGTTTTAAAGTGGTTTGTAGAACCTGAAAAGTGTCCTTCCTGACATGGATTAGGTGGTCACCCTTCCTGGGGAGCCCCTCAGGCAGACAGGGACAGGGGATAGTGATTTTAATATGGGATCTTGACAATCAGGCCCTCGATCTTAGAGGCAGATGCTGCAAATCAGTGCCCCAACAGCCTATTTGATAAATCTGGTTACATCCAGACCAGGGGCACTTTAGTGCACAGGCTTACCTGGGCTGAAGTCCAGAGGCATCTTTGTGAAAAATAGGCCTCTGACCCAGACGAAATCATGTTTTTGGTGGGATTTCCTGAAATATTGCTGTACGAATATTCTTCTTTGATGTTGTCTTCTGCAGTTCACCAATTTAGCCTGTTATCTGAAAAGCCCGCTGGCATTAAAATTGGCAAACACACCTTTGTACGGTGTCACACGTGTCATTTATCAGTCCGCAGCTGTGCCCCATTTACTGACCACCTTTAATGTCTGGTTTCTGATGATAATGTCTGCTGCAAGCTCGCCAGAGAGTCAGTAACCAAAACACACAAGTGAAATATCGGCTGTGTGAATAGTGTTGGGATTTATACAGCCAGTACTGCGTGTGTGGTGATGCGTGAAAGCATGCGATAGTAAATAAATAAGCCTGAACACACTTGACCTTGCAGTGACCTTGATTAAACCGCTGCAGCTGAATCCCGCTTCCCAATAGTGCCTTTCCCAGCGTCTGTCGTCATGGAACTGTTGTCATGGAAATGTCGTCATGCTGTCATCGCGACCGCAGGTTTGCGTCCCTGTATTAAGTCAGCTGTAACGCGTAACCACCTGTGAATGTGGGGCCTTATAAACTGCAGCCATCTCTATTTTTATTTCCCTCTCTTTTCCTATTTGTCGGGGCGGGTCTCTCAGCCTGTCGGACTGACTGTAAAGCGATTAGGGGCAGTATGATTAATGAGAAAGGTTTAGGCATAAATATAATTAACATCTTTTGATGGTACATAGGCTGCCTTTCATTGGTCAACACACTCATATCTGTGTGGACCAATGAAAATGGAGGAAATCCTGTGCATCATAAATGTGAATAAGTAGATAAAATCACTATAGTTTCCAGTCAAAGAGTAAATATGATGTAAATGTATTCCTTAGTGCATTACAGCCATATAAAGCTTACCTATTTTAGCAGCACCTCGGTGTGTCTCAAACAGCCAAATTAAGGGCTCATTACACATGTTTGACTCAGTGGCAGAGGGTGGTATGTTTCTTGGGCATGGAGACACCAACACATCCTGACTGCTTCTAGTGAAGGAGGATCTTTGCTGTATCTAGAAATGTCTCTTTAATATTTTAATATTATAGCTGAATGTTGTGATGAAGAACGCATCTGTCGCTATTCCCACTGGAGGTCGCCATGTGCAACACTGCTACTGTTTGGCATGTCCTGCACCCCACATGCATGTTTTAGCCATGCATTAGTGGTTAATAGTCTTCAGAATTGGAAATGAGCATTTAGTGAATCTGTGGATAAAGGGAACCCTTTGGAGACTGTGTTGGGGTCGTGTGAGTTCAGCTATAGTGAAACACCGGGCAGTGCACCCAGATGTGCTCGTTTAATTCCAATTCTGTGGGGAGCTAGAGGACCATCCCTGTTTAATTGTGGTCCTCCAGTTACAGTTGTGTCATGCTGTTAGGAATGGAGCCTGGGATCTTTGCACTTACGTGGAATAATGAAGGAAAACAGACCAATAACCAAGTGTTGCTGACAATTATGTTTCCATTGTGATAACTAAAATTGGATGATGTATTAACGCTTCCCGTAAACGGAGGTCACATTGCCTGCTTCAGAGCTCTGTCAGGTTTACATGTATGAATAATCTATTTTAATACACCTTGTCAATCACTGGCTCAGTATCAAAGCCTGCACATCGATGGTGCCCCAGCAGCCTGTTCGCGCAATCTGTGTACACAGTCTAAATAAACACCTCATCCCACCATATTCCCTGTTTAATTACAGTTGTAAGGTTGCAGAATCAGCCATAAGGGATGTACAGTTGTGAGAATAATTCTTCTGGATTCAGACTTTTTATCTTCATTAATGGATGAATGACTAAAAGTGTGGTGTATCTTAATAATAATTCAGCCATTTTCATCACCGTATCTGTATTTAACAGGGGATAAAGATTCAAGGTCATTGACGGAAATAATGAAACCCCCCCGATAATTAGTTCACTCTTCTTGTGGATCATTGTCATGTCCTCGCTTCTCTGGAGTTTTAGATCAGACACCTTGACATTCTGCTGTGGAATTCATTGGTTCCTCGATGATTGCAAGCCATCCAGGCCCTGAGGCAGAAAAGCAGTCCATCACCATTATTCTCCCTCCCCCACGTTTCACAGCCGGGGTGAGGTTTGGGTGTTGCCTTGCCGTGTTTTAACTTTCAGCGAACATGTCACTGTGTACATCTACCAAAAAGTTGCAATTTTGTCTCAGTTCTTCTTACAATATTGTTCCAGTATCACTGTGGAATATCCAGGTGGTCTTCAGCAATACTTGAGATGAGCAGAAGATATGTCTTTTTATTTAGATAAGTTTTATCCATGGTAACCTACCACAGGCAAGTCTCTTGGTCATTGCTTTTCCTACAGCAGTATCCTAAACAGACATTAGCAAGATGCTAGCAGATGCTAAGCTTGCCACTTGTCTCCAGACTCTTCAGCATGCCCTTCGACTGATCTTTGTAAGATGTCCACTCCTACGGAGAACAGCAACGACGCTGAATGTCTGCCCAGATGGACTGGCTGAAACTTTAGAAGTCTTTAGAAATCCTCTTGTAGTTCTTTCCAGTCTTAGGAACCTCAAGATTATCTGAGGTACTCTGAAACCTTTCTCGATCAAGCCATATTGCTCTTGAAAAGAGTTTTGTTATGAGCAGGTAACAAAAAGTGTGTGTGTCTCTTTTCCCCTATATGGCAGCATAGGACTAACCCACACAGACATCGAACGGAGCACTGGACTCCAGGTACACTCCTTTCCAAAAGTCATGTACTATGTAATTCAGTAAACTGTGTTGTTTCAACCATTTGGTCAATAGATTAAATGTTGTGTATTTTTTTTTAAATAAATTGTCTTACATTTTAGGAACCTTTCAACGGGAAATCCAGGTGGTTCCAAAGGGCTCATAAACTTTCTTAAAACTGCACGTAATAATAATAATAAGTAAGAATAATAATAATAAGTAAGTAAATGAACAAAGGTGCTGGCAGTAATCTTATTGGCCAAAGTACACTGCCTCTCCTGGCTTCAGCCTTTCCAGCCCAGCGGACAGCATCCTGAGTATTACTCTCAAGGTGACTCCCGGCATCTGGGAGAATTTATGGAGTGTGGGGTAATTTCTCCCGGGCGCGCAGGATGTCAATACCGTGCTTCCGAATGCACAGTCAGGGGGATGTGGTTGTGGCATGCATGCGTGAATGTGCACGCATGTGTTGGTGCGAGACTGGCCTGGAACATACATGTATAATAGCTTCATCATATAACGCAGGCCGGTTGGCCTTGTTCGGTTCACTGTTTCAATGAACCTGCCCCGTTTCTTCTGGATCGCTGAGGCTCGATGGGGCTTGTGCTGTCTTGTAGAGTCCGGTGATGAAGGAGAAACAGCTGGGAGCAAGATGGGCACCCGGGGGGGGTGTAAGCTGTTGCTGACAGTTTAAGGCACCAAATGTAAGGATTCAACCTCAAATCTAAGCAGTTCTCTTGTAGTTTTAATTAAGGCATTTAACTTGATCTGCTATATTTAAAAGGTAAGTGGAATGTTCATTGGATAAATGTTTAAAATATTAAGTTTGGGGGCGGCACGGTGGTGCAGTGGTTAGCACTGTTGCCTCACACCTCTGGGATCAGGGTTCACGTCTCCGCCCGGG
>JAAGVU020000044.1:16999992-17035091 GCA_011763525.2 Mormyrus iriodes | reverse complement strand
CACACGCATGACATCCTCGGAAGACATTTCAGTAGATCAGCCAAAAAGGGGAAAAGAAAAACAAATTAGGCTTTCAGATTCATGTTAAAAGAATGAGACCATTCGAATGGAGTGGAGGGGGGTGGGTGGAGAGCCCTAAGCACATGGCGTGTGATGTCCCGTGTGGACCTGTGCGGGGTGCTCTTGTGGGGTCACCCTGTCCCAGCACAAGGTCTGCCTGCCCCCCCACCCCCGCAACAGGTCAGCAGCACACATTCCTACACTTCCCCTCCCCAAAGTCAGAAGTTCCTGATCACCCACCCTCAGCTCAGACTTCTGACTCCAGACTGGACACTCTAGCCCAAGGTTTGGGCAGGTGGGGGCTCTCTGCGCCACGTGGCAGCAGAGCCGGCCGCCTCGGCCTGCCCCCCCCAGCCACCCCCGGCAACGACAAGCTGGTGTGGTCCCTCTTGGCGCCCTCGTACGCGCCGCATGGCGTGTTCCTGTCACTGGTGCGTGTGGCCAGCGGGATGGTGCCATCGGGGCAGGCTCCCACGCAGGGAAAGATGTCACACGTTTCCCGGGAGTGCTGGTAGAAGTGGGCAGGGCCCATGTAGACAGGCAGGTCCGTGTAGGTGTCCAGGTAGGTGGAGTAGTGCCGGTGGACCACGGTGGAGCGGCGCAGGGCCGCGGCGTTCTGCACCACCGCCTCGTGGTAGGAGGGCAGCCTCGTGGACGGCGCATACCTGAGGCGCCCCCCTGCATACAGGTTGCCATGCGAGGGGCTGAGGTAGGAGTTGGGCCTCAGGTAGCACAGGCTGCGTCCCGCGTCCTTGCGCAGCGCCCCCGGCTGGTGCCCCGACGGCATTACCACACGGGGGAACAGGTCCGGCCCCTCCTCCTGCCTCCGCAGTCGCTCGCCTGCCCAGGTAGCCCGCAGGAAGGAGGCACGCCGGTTCAGTTTCTCTCTCCCTAGCAGCGGCGCCTCTTCTGGCTCTGGGTCCTGGTACGGCTTCACGCAGGAGGAGGGGCTGGCGCCGGGGCGGAGCTGGGGGTGGCCGTGGGCGTGGCCGTCTGCCAGGTGACTGTCCCTTGGCTCAGGTAAGCAGGCTGATGGCTCCTGGTAGTCGTGTCTCACCCGGGCCTCTGGCGCCCCCATCAGAAAGCCTTGGGAACTCTTCTTCCAGCCCGACCCCTCCTGGCACAGTCTCCGGCATGCGGGCTGCCTGTGGTCTAGGTAGAGGTCTGGGAGGTGGGCGTTGTTGTATGAGGTGAAAGGGGGGGCCCCGGCTGGGTGGCGGGTTCGGCTGCCGGTGGGCGGCGCTGGATCCCTCATGGCCAGGTGGGGGCTGCTGAGGCTGGACACAGGAAGCGGACGCTCATAGAGCGTGTGGCGCCCCCTAGTGGGCAGCGTGTATCGCAGCGGCGTGGGCCGCTGCTGACTAGGTATTGCCCTTGACTTCCCCAGCAGTGGCTGGGTGGCACAGTCGCCATAGTGCCCCAGAAAGGCTGGCGACAGGCATGGTGACAGGTGGTTGTCCGTGATGCAGGGGAGGCGTCCAGGGAGATAGTCACCTGCTCCCCCCACCCCTGCGCGGGCTGCAGCCGCGCCCCCCGCAGCAAGCTCTCCCCGCCGGCCCCAGTTCTCAATGGTGCGTGTGGCGTGGTCCAGTGAGTCCTCCACGCGGGCTGAGGAGACCATGTCCTTGGCCGTCTGCAGCATCTTCAGCATGTTGGCCTGTGTGTAGCCCGTGGTCACGTCGGGGCTCTGCAGGCTTCCGTCGCGATCCGCACCCTCCACACCATTGAAGCAGCTGTAGATTCCCTGCAGGGACGGCGGACCAAAGGATTATCACATGACCCACCCAGTCACACCTTGCCGTACAAGTCCCAGGGCAAATGAAATATCCATTTGCTCTGCTGACACGTAGAAGGAAGAACATTTCATGCCAACACCATGAGCGAAGTTAAACTTCAGTGGCCAAAGTCCCTTAGGTATAAGTTGAGGCCTCCTGTGTGTGGGTGAGCATACAGGCCCACACGCAGTTTCTCCTTTTCATATTTTGAAAGAAGAACAATCAGCTAATCGCCGCTGTTGGGTAACTTCCCACCTGCTCATTTCAGGAAGCTGTTCGTTTTTCAGCCCTCGTCCCGCCCGTGAACATCTAATCACAGCTTGCCCCTTGACTTCACCTATAAGAAGGCTTGTTTGCAGTAAATATGTTCTTTACGCCTCTCATTGGATGTAATCAAAAACGTGACAAAGTTGAGAATAAGTTCCCATATTTATTTCCACCCTTTCTTTGCCTGCTTTGCTCTCTTGCCCCGGTTAAACAGGCAATGAAACTCAGGAACAATATAACTTGGATACAATTTCTTTGCAATCAGTGCCCTTGCCTGCCCTCTCATTTAGTTCTGCTTGTTGTTTTATTTATTTTCTGAGCTATACATTTTAATCTTTAAAGGGGAAGTGGCTCGTTGGTCGTGATTGAAAACCGTATTTGCAGCGACAAACACTCGCTCATACACCGGGACATTCTCTCGGGGCACGTGTGTCTGCGGGCAGCGTCTCCCTACCCTGCTGATGGCGAGCAGGAAGTCCAGACGCTCCGAACGCCGTACGGAGTGACGCAGCTTCCAGTAGAGCAGGTGCTCCCAGGAGAACACCAGCAAGCTCAAGCCCATGGCCACCAGTAGCATGTAGAAGACCCCCGCCATGTTGTCAATGTCCAGCTTGGAGCTCATCACCTCCTTCTTCTCGTTCCTGCAGATGCCTGTCAGCCAGACTGTCTGCAGCTTCTGGGTGTCACCTGTGAGGAACAGGCAGAATGGGCTGAGACCAAGCCATGGGACCTCTTCATCACCATCATCAACAGCTATACCCATTAGCATCACCATATTAGCATATGTGTGTGGAATATTCTTCTATTTTCATCCATCCTTCTCCTTTAACCGCTTGTCCAGGGGAGGGTCATGCTACATTAATTTCCATTTTTAATTCAATTTTTAATTATTAGCTTCCTCCACATTGTTTCCCCAGTACACACGATAGCGACATCACAAGTCAGTTTGCTGCTGTCGTAGTTGGCGTTTACATAAACGGCGCTATCTCCTATTAATGAGTTGATTACTCGATTGATTAAGCTTTGATTAGCTGGATGTCGAGTGGAGCCAGTTCTGGACCTTTTCGCAGAGATACGGCTGTGGGCTGCCGGCCTGCTTACCGTCGGCCAGGAACTGCAGCAGCGCCAGGTCGATGGGCCGCTTCCAGCGGGACTCCTTCTGCAGGGCGATGCCGTAGCCCGTGGTGGCGAACACCTTCCCGCTGCCGATGGTGACCAGCTTGCAGCCTTCGTCTTTACCCGCCATGTAGTTCAGCACAGCTGCGTCATAGATGAAGGCATCCAGCTTCCTGTCGGTACGGACCGAGGGTGTTGGAGAGAGAATATTGTGGGAGTATTAGGTGGCTGTCACATCATTAGGCAGTAACGTGAGAGTATTAGATGTAACACTTCATTATGTAGTACTTGGTACATGATACATACAGCACATTGGGTAAGCAATGCCCTCTAATGGGAATTTAACCTGTCATTATGGAGTAATATGAGACTATTAGACATCTAATCTATGATTATGCAATAATATGAGAGTATTAGACAGGTTACCTCTCATTATGAATTATTTTATAAGTATCAGATGAGTAACCTGTGATTATGCGGTAATATGAATGTATTAGACAGGCAACCTGTCATTATACAGTAATGTGAGAGTATTTAACAAGTGCAGTAATGTGAGAGTATTAGATGGGGAACCTGTCATTATGCAGTAATAAGAGAGTATTTGACAGGTGCAGTAATGTGAGAGTATTAGATGGGGAACCTGTCATTATGCAGTAATAAGAGAGTATTTGACAGGTGCAGTAATGTGAGAGTATTAGATGGGGAAGCTGTCATTATGCAGTGAAATGAGAGCATTAGATGCGTAACGTTCCATCACCCTGTTTTGAGGCTGTTGAGTGCATCCTCCACACCCTTCTGGTTGTACTTCACCATGTGGGCATGCATTTCTGGGTAATTGCTGCGGATGTTCCTCTCCGTGCTGCCGTTGGGAACCGTGCCGAACCGAAACGGTGGGTACTGCTCCTGTGGCTTCTGAAACTGTAGCGAGAGAAACAGACAAAGGTGAGGATGCGAGGAGTCACCACCAAGCTGCAGTGGAACCATCTGAAGATCAGGTGGATGAGGATCATCAAGTGTAACAGTGTTACAGCCGGACAGGAGAAGTTTTTCACATTTTTCCTTTGGTTGAAAAATGCTCCCTGATTCCTTATTACTGAAAATGGATGATTCAGAGAACATTAATATCAGGCACAGACACCAGGGAGTTTTATTGTAAAACTGTACGATTCTTACTGTTTAGAAGAAGGAAATATTTACTAAAGCAATCCTGTTTCAGCGCATTGCCCAAATGACTTGTATTCTCCTGTGATTTGAACCTGCATTTCAGAAGCGCTCGTGAAACCGCCCGTTTAGGGCATGTAGATAGAGGAATAACAAATGTTCCAGAATGTTCTTCTTCCCCTCCTGGCTGCCTTTGAGACACCTTTGGATGTTTTGTGGAAGCTGGCATCTTGAATTTACAAAGGATTTGCGTGGACCCTCAGTGGGTGATGGTACCGTGGAAAGAATTACAATCGAGTCTGGAGTCATAGCGCATCTACAACAGAACATTTCTATCCACAGTTCTAAATTCTGCTTATGGATGCTTCCAGGAGCAAAAGAATTTGAGATGAACTTCAGAACTGAAGATCTGAGGGTAGACTGCCAGTCAGAGCTTAAATCAAGTTCATGGTTATGTATGTATGTCCACAAATGATTCCTGCAACACACATTTTGGTCATTGCTTAGGGTGCCTGAAACTAGACCAGCTCACAGACCCTATGATCTGGAGTTCAGCTTCCCCTGATACGGGTCCAGAGCCACGTACCTTTTTGTCACTGAGCCCAGAAACAGTGTCGATGTACTGCTCCTGGATCATGAAGGCGGCCAGGTTGGCTGTGTAGCTGGCCAGGAAGATGACAGCGAAGAAGGCCCACACCAGCACCATGATCTTGCTGGTGGTGCCCTTGGGGTTTTCGATGGGGACGGAATTGTTGAAGACGATGCCCCACAGGAGCCAGACGGACTTCCCAATAGTGAAGGTTGGACCGCCAGGATCTGAGGGAGGGGAGGTGGATGTTGGTGTGAGGTGCAGACAGCAACTTGGGGGCAGCATGTGGCTCAGTGGGCTAAGCCTCTCTGCTTGTGATCGCAAGATCACCAGTTTGAGCCCGACCTCGGCAGAATAGCCATGTCTGTAGGCCCTTAACACTAAGGCCTTTAACACCCTGCTCCATGGGGACGGCCTTCCTTTGCTGCCAAGCTGGCTCTCACCTGCTTGTGTGACTGTGTGTCATGGAGAGCAAGGTGGGGGAGGCAAAAAGAGAATTTCCCGGTGGGGATCAATAAAGTTTCATAATTATTATTAAATTACTCGATTCCCTGCATCCTGATTCAGGGGCACCGTACAGGGGGAAAAGTTAGGATGATTAAAATTTGGAACATGACTGGATTGGTCTAGTTTGGGAGCCCAATATCTCTAGCAGCGCCCTGTCCTAATTTAGAATGCTCAGTTGGGACTGCTCTGGACTACTTCATTATTAACTTTAATATATCAACATTATATATATTTGACTAGAATTTGATTGAGGGAGACTATCTAAAATTAATGAAATTTTATAACAAAAAGTAGCAACTGTGCCTTAATTTATACGGTGCACACAAGTAAGACTTGTTATTTGAAATGCTCTGTATTTCAGAGTTTTGGATGTTTATATTGTTTATACAGTTCTGCATAATTTTATCGCACTGATGCAGACCTGTTCACATTTAAATTAACGCAATTTTTTTTCTAACATTTGGGATATTTCGTTAACTGATGGGGAGTATTATCTCCAGCAAGTGAGAAATTAATACCAAAATTTGCATTTTAATTGAACCTCATTTGTTTACGTGCTATTTAAATATATTAACACTGATGTCCTTTTACAAAATTTCTGCCAGTGTTTTTTATATGGATCTAAATGTCTGTATCTGATCTGTCTAGCACGTTTATTTTCACTGCTGATAACCCAAAGCAGAATTATTTTGTATCCTATTCATTTAATATTATGCACACAAAAAGTCTACAACAAATTCCTGGACTAGTTCGGACTAGTCTGATGGTTACAGCAGCTGTGTCTCTGACCAATCACTGAAGAGTTATTTTGTCCTGTGACCCAGGAAATCCAATCACTGAAGAGTTATTTTGTCCTGTGACCCAGGAAATCCAATCACTGCAGAGTTTGCAGGTTCATATTATAAGCTTATTTGTCTGTATCCCTGTATTAGCTGGATACACACGCACATACATATTGCACGATAAAGAGGACACTCACCTTTAGCATTAACGAGGCTGCGGTTGTAGCCAACGGGGCTGAAATACTCAAAGACGAACACAGTAACAGCCACCACAGTCAGGCACATGACGAACATCATCACCCACACGGCCGGGCTGTAGGGTTCTGTGGTGGGGAAAATAAAACCATCGTACTCCTGAGCATGTCGGTCAATTCACACACCCCGCCCAGACACCCGGGTCCCCGATTCCTCAAGAAGATCACATGGTCAGGTCATGAGTCTCTCAATGTGTGACATGCTTGATGGAACCTCTCTCACCCAGGAAGGCAGATGGGGAGACTGTTCCGTTGCTCCTAGCCACCATCACGCTGATGCCAGTCTCCACAAACGGTACGGAGAAGTCGATGATCTCCGAGCGTTCCTCATTGATGGTGAGAGAGCCAATGGCCATGTCTGCACGCTTGTAAACCACCTGGTCCAGGACAAGCAGAGAGTACGTCTTTTCGCTCTTCGGTGAAACCAGGTGACATTCTACCTTCTCCTTTCAGTAGAAATGTATAGCTACTTTTTTATTTTGCAATTCTGTTCAAAGTGATGTAGAAGTGACACAAATAATCTTTTGCAATAATACAGCTGTCAAGGAGTAAAATATTTACAATTAGTAAATATTACTATACTATTACTATTATACTTATTACTACTATTATTATAGTGATATTACTATGTGTAGCAAGAATTGGACAATGACTGTCACACTGACAAAAGCATTAAAGGAGTAAAATTCTACTGAAGTACATTTATCATCCAGCCGGTTTGTGTGGTGCAAAGAGGCATAAAATGTCAGGTTTGTAAACGATAAGAAGAAATGCTTCTACCACGATCACATACAGCCAAAAAAGACTCCAGATTGCACTCTTCCAAATGAGGATAGTAACAAAGCTTTCATAAAGAAATAAAGGTAATAGACTGTAGAGCAGTGGGTCCTAACAAAAACAAAGACTCTCTGGGGGTCCCCGAGGACCGGATTTGGAAGCCTGCTGGCAGTCGTGGAGCTGACTGGGATACATAGTGTTCACAGAGAGTCTTGGATCACTTGCTTAATTTTGTAGCAATGTTGCGAATTTACTGGTTCTTTTAACATATCTGCACATATCTTTCACACAGACATTTTCATTTTATTAAGCGTTTTTTTGACTGACTCTATTCTGTTGTTGCCATTTCGCTATTAATTGCAGTTGTAGTTATTGGCTTCCAAAGGGACACTAAACACAAATGTTTGGTGCTTTATGTTACTGCAAAGGTGTTACTAATTAAAAAGTCCCCAATGATGCTGCTTGTCAATGAACTTCTTACTCAGAACAGCTCCTTCAGAACTATAATTTGGGTTTCAGTTTAGTACTACTTGAATGTTTCACTTAAAACTACTGGTAGTTTCTAATGTGAATATATATTTTTTGTAAATACAAGAAAAGAGTAATGATTTTGTTATATAACCAATATTTTTACTCAATTCAGCAAGCGTCCGAAGACTTTCTGTGAGTGCTGTATGAGTCAGGGGTGTTGCTAACTATTGAAAAAAATTAGGGGCTAAGTTAAGTTTACCTGGGGCTTGATTTTTTGAAGGAAGGATTGGCATCAGAGTTGAAACACTTAGGGCTATAGCCCCGAGTGAGCGGACCTAACGACGCCATGCCTACTCCTAATTGATGCCTTGTTTGGCCCACACAAGAATTTGATTTTAAATTTTAACAGAAGCATGTAATTTGTAACCCTGTTCTCCCTATGGACAAGTTAGACTATTAGAATATTTTGCTAATCAACTGTGCGCAGAAAATATTTGCAAATGTCAATATATGATTTTAATTGAAAGGATAAATCTTCAAAAGAGACCAGAATGCCAATAACGATCCAACATTTACCCACAAGAACACCTTGTGTGCGTTCCATCACACCTGCGATATGGCACATATGGCCAGATGGCGTTAGGTAGTACAGTGAGCCCTCAGTAACTCCTGACTCCTCACCTCCCCAATCATTCCATTCCAGGTTCCCCGGACCAGCTTGCCATGTTTGCCGTTGGTGACCAGGTAGAGGTCATAGGAGAACTTGATGTTGCGCGACAGCTTCTTGAGGATGTCGATGCAGAAGCCCTTGCAGCAGAGCTTGGTGTAGGGCTCAGTGTGACCGATGATGCTGTGGGCATGTTAGCACGTTAGTGATGTTCTTGCGCCAAGGCATTCTCACAGCGGCATATTTACAGAATCGTTTATGTGCATTCTTAAGGATTTAACAGCGATTTTCCATCTGGGATTTGAATCCACAACTGTTTAGGTGCTACGTTCAGCTCCTTTACCAGTAAGGACTGCAGGTATGTTATGTTTTTATTGAGTCAGGAAACCAAAACTTAGTAATAATGGTTGAGGGACTCATATTAAAATGCAATAAAAAATGGCACAGTCGTTATGCTGTCCATAATCCAGGCTACATAGATTATAGGCTAATGCTAACATTAGCAACCATCAGAGAGGGAGGCGGAAAATGCTAAGGCTAATGCTAATCGGAATCCATAGGACGTAAGTAGCAGCAGACCGGCCGGCCTGTGTGACGTTGGAGATAAAACGGGGGAGGGGGGACGGAGAGGGCGGAAAGAGCAGGCAGCACGGCATGTCCCCCGCATTATGTCACCGCGGCGACAGATGGAATGACAGTCGGGGACAACCGCAAGCAAATCCGACACATTAATCAGAAACAAACAAAGGAGTAAAAGTCGTGGCACAATGCTGGATTAGCGGCTGGGCGACCCGCCCACTGGGGGTCATTCCCTCTGGCCCTAAGCAAGCACGCACAGCTCTGTTCATCTGATAAACCCTGATTACGTGGACATCCTGCCCACTTTATCCCCTCTCACTGAGCGTTCCTCATTCCTGTGTGTGGCATAGGCACTCCAGCAATGGGTGTCATCTGATGACCTTTGACCCTCGGAACAAATCTCAGTGCACATAGAGGAATTAAAGAAGAATTCTTGGCTGGACTAGTACTATACTGTCCTGCCTCAGGTGTCCTGAAGAGAGCCGGTGAGAATAAAAACCAACTGGAGATGCCTGATGGCTGGATTAACAGGGATGAAATGGCAGGAATGCCTGCGGTTCTGCAGTAACCTGATTACTGCACTATGGTGGGGCTGGGGGCGTGGCTACCCATTACACGCTGATGCCCTTAAAGGCACAGGCACCTCCAAAGACTACGCACAGCTAGCACCTGGCATGGTCCAGCACAAAGCACTGCCTATGCAGCAGCAGGTGGTGTACTGGTTAAGGAAGCAGGGGACCAAGGATTGCAGCCTCTAAATCCCTTGATGGTGATGCTGTTATACCCTTGAATGGAAGGCACGTAGTTTCTTAATGATTTATAATGCTTAAGTAAAAAAACTGCAGGTCAAATAGATCATCTTTAATAAACATGTCCCTACAGGAGTAATATGTACATTTAAGAATATATCAGTTTCCTCCTGATGATTGGTCATGGTTCACATGTGAAGATTCTGTACCATAGCCTTTAATTTGAATTTATGCGGCTAGGCAGCCAATCACTTGAATTCAGCAAGAGCAGAGAGCATGAAACCCATCTGGTGAAAGAATACTTCATGCTGTCTGCTTTATTCAGTTTGCAATTTCAAAAATACATCCGGTCAAAATAAGAAAATTAGGTAATTAATGGGTTGTTTTACAGATTGAAAGGTAAGTGGGGAATGGTGACCTTCAGACACCTTCAGGCCTTCTTAGCTAAAAAAAACAAAACAAAAACTGCTTGCTCTTGTCAGAAAGTTCAAGTTAATGAAACAGACAAGCTGTGCGAATTGCGGAGGAAGGGAACAGGTGTGGGGAAGCTAGATGACGTGCATGGACAAGAAGGAAGCGGAGGGCACAGGAGCCAAACAGCGGGATGTAAACGAACAGGAAGAAAGCACAGAAGTGGAGCGGAACAGAGGGCACAGGAAATAAAAGAACAGGAAGTACACAAGCAGGAAGGAGACATGCGAGTGAAGATAAACAGAGAGCACAGGAACTAAGCAAAAAGGAAGGAAATATACAGGTGGAGGGAACTAATGCACAGGGAATTAAGGAACAGGAAATAAGCAGGAAGGAAACGTACAAGTGGAGATAAACAGAGAGCACAGGAACTAAGCAAAAAGGAAGGAAATATACAGGTGGAGGGAACCAGGGCACAGGAGATAAAGGAACAGGAAATAAACAAGCAGGAAGGAAACGTAAGAGTGAAGGGCAACAGAGGGTACAGGAGCTAAACGGAAGTAAATGAGCAGAAAGGAAACATACGAGTGGAGGGAAATGGTGGAACAGGATGTAAACGAGCGGGAAGAATATGTGTAAGTGGAGGGAAACAGAGTGCTCAGGAGATAAATGAAGGGGACACAATAAAGCAGAAAGGGAAGGGGGGAGGACTGTCCTGTATGCACGTTGGCCCCAAGGCCGTCCTTAAAAGGAACAGCCCGAAGAGTCCAGATCACGTGGCTCAATGTCCAGCAGCACAAGGGGAGCCGCACCTGGCCTCCTGCCACCTGTCCCACTGCCCAGAAAGTAGGAGTATGGGCCTTGGGTGAAACCATTACTGCCCATTACTGAGACGGCCACCGGAATGGGGCTGGGACACAGCAGCAATGGATCTACCTGCCTCTTTTGGCAGCCCCCTTTCTTTGGCTATATGATTTGCACCAGTTTTTTTATTTGTTTGTTTGATTTATAGGTTTTTCTGTGAATCACATGTAAATCAGTCCTTTGCTGACTTCTGTAGGTGCTCGCCGGAAGATCTGGGAATAGCACCACCGTCGGCTCAGATGTTAAATAATTAAAGCGTTTATAGACTGCTGTGAATCTGCAACCACGGAAGTCGTCGTGGACCAAGGAACGATCCGAGGGCCGCTGCCTCATCACTCATTTGGACAACTTTTGATCTACAGGGACAATGAGAGGACCTCCTTGTCAGACTGGAGATTTGTGCGGAAACATCTGCTGTCAACTTTGCTTCTTCGATTTTTGTACGACAGTGTTCCACAGACTATAAAACCTCCCTTGACCCGTTATGAAGTCTTAATCGGAATATTTCTGGGAAAGATCGGGATTGATAGCTCGTTTTGCACAAAGCAAAGCCATCAACGAAATAGTTACCATTGAGCCGATGGCCAGCAATGAGGCGTTTCGTGGCCAGCGCGTGTGTATCTCTATAAGGTCTTATGTGTGTACTCTGCAAGTGTCACGTTTTTAGTGTCACGTGTTCCGAGGAACACAGTGAAAATCTTGTGCCACATGTGCAGGGGAGGGAATAGATACCTGGGAGAGACGATAGGACAAACAACAGTGCAATAAAGGACAAGACAATGCAAGACGAAAGAAAGTGGAACAATAAATGTGCAATAAGTAGGTGATGCTTCGGGGAAGGATGTGCAGATAGCCACAGAGCTAGATGGTACTAATAAACTGCAGAAGTAGAATTGATGATAGAGTGCAGTATAATAATATATTATTCATTATTACATCATTTATACAGAATGGCACATAAAAGTGTGAGAGCAGGAACATGGGAAGCACTAATGTGTCGGTCAGCTGTGTATCTTTGTAAAGGAAAGCAGTTAACGGGGCCGCGAATCGAATCTCATTGCACTCCCGGCCCCTGGCCCTTGGGCCCCCGGCTCGGCACGGCTCTCACGGTTCTGTCTTGTTGGACTGGCGCCGGCAGGGTACAGTGTTGCTGACGCAGGTCCCGGTGTCTGGGTCCACGCTCTCCACGATGACGAAGGGCCTCTCCTCTAGCGTGGCCACCGTCAGGTGCCGGTTGTCCGATACGGGCTGCATGTAGCGGCCGTAGCGCGGCCACACGGGGTAGCGCATCTGCAGGATTCCCATCTCGTAGTTCCCCACCTGGTGGGTGGGTGGGTGGGTGGGGGGAGTCCAGTAGGCGAGATCAGTATCCCCTCTGCAAAATCTCATCTCAGATACAAGCGACGCATTCTCTGGAAATCTGCCTCGTCCAAATAATGGAAAAACAGCAGGTACAGTATTCGCCTGAGCAATATCTAATGAGATAGCATTTAAGGATAATAACTGAACCATGTCTGTTCTCCTAGAACACACAGGTGCATGTTGGGATTGCCAAGTTTCACCATTATAACCTGACATTGACTGAAAATCCTTAAATGTACGCAGAAAACACGAATGAAAACATTTACTATATATAGTTCATTCAATTCCCCACACATTGATTCTGATTACTTAATTCTTTCATTTTGTAGTTTTTGGACAAAAAAAAATCTAATCATAGAGAATGACGTGGTATCTGTATATTAATGCAAAATAATTTTTTGGTGATTAGCAATGTAATTAAACTGATAACATCTCATTAAAGCAGATAGGAATCACATGGAAGAGTATGGTTAGGTTTCACACTCGGGGCGAAGGTCCATTGCTTGGACTCCTGTGGAGGTCTTGGGGTGGAGGTGCATTAAATGGGTCTCCATCCGGTGTGGTAAAGGAGCGTTTAAGATGCCCTTACTAACATCCAGCACAGACACACTGTCATAATCCATCATATCTAATACCTACCAGGGCATTAATGGGAATGTTACTTACACAAAAACGTTCTGAGGGCAGAGTGAAAAATGATTGGTTCCGAGAGATAGCCAATCAGACTATAGAGGAGGTGGGTCCAAGCAACTAGAGGACCAGGACAGGAGGTAGGTCCAAGACATCTGATTAGTTGTTCCCACCTCCTCTAGTTGTTTGGACCCACCTACTCTACAATTTGGTTATCTCTCTGAACCAATCATTTTTCGTTCTGCCCTCAGAACATTTTTGAGTAAATGAAACTCCCACTAGCTGCCAGGATGCTCTCCATTAGCTATACTGAAAATGAATTCATCTGTTGATCGATTGGTTCTTTTGTCTGGTAACCTTTTCACGCAATCATATGATCATGTGATCGGTGTGCCTAAGCTTTTCCTGCCCTGAGGTGCTTTGCTCCCTCTGTCTTCCTCTCTCCCTGCTATGACTAACTGCGCCCAGCTTGACTCCTGCGTGTAAAATGCCATATGTCGGGGGGGGGAAAAATGGCAGCCGGGCAGGTCGCCACCGCATCTCTGCTCTGCCAACAGACGGCTCCATCTCCACCGCAGTGAAGGGCTGCTTCACCCCTTTACAAATGTTGGAACGTGACTCCGGCTTTGCGCGACCGCTACATTTGACGACGAGAGAACAGCGGAAGGCCGCTTTCACGCTGGGCCATTTCTTCTAGTTATACGACTCCATTGCCCGTGCCTCTTGCTAAACGTGCCGTTCGTGCCATCTCTGATTTGTGGACCATTACTCCCTGTGCTGTTGTCAGGTGCTACAAACCGGGCTCAGTTTTATGGACATCCATAAGTTATAACAGTGGTCGCAGACGGTGTAGTTCGGGGCGATTTCACACTGGCGCGGAAGGTCTCCGTCCTTCAAACTGTCATGTTGTTTACCTAGGTGTGGCTCTTCAACCATGGCAAATTGAAGATTCGGGTTGTGTCCGATTGCCGTCGGGGTGGGGGGGGGACAGAATCAGTCTTCAAGGAATACGCGAGGGCACCGCGTATTCCTTAAAGGGACACACTAATTAAGAAGGATAAACAAGGCTACTGCTGCTAATCTCACATATAGGTACCAGGTAGACGCCGCGCGGTGAATTTCCATCCGCCGTTTTCGCCCGTAACCAAGGCCCCAGACGCTTGATGAAAGTTTGAAAAGGCTGTTTTTTTTTCCCCACCTGGATATGGGGTGGGGGTGGTTGAGGTCTCAGGCTGAGCATAAAACGGATGGATGAAAAATATCGTAAAAAAACGCGCTGCCAGAAATTGTTTGCCGCTCATCCTTCTCCCGAGACACAGATGCGTTTTTATGCTGTCACTCTGACGACAGTTGCCGTGGCAGTAAAAGCAAAGCACGGTAAATTTATACAGTTTTCAAGGTAAACAAATGGGTGGCACAAGCACCACATATCTCCGAGGTGGGGGTGGGATGTGGATCCTGCTTCACATGCGTGGAATTTGCACCCCCTCCTCATGTTACTATCGTTTCCTCCCAAAGTACGGTTAAGAAAACTGGTGTCTCTGAAGTGCTTTTAGTGTGTGTGTGTGTGTGTGTGTGTGCGCATGTGTCCTGCAATGCTGCAATGCCCTGGGATAGACTCCAGTACCCCACCCCCCACCCCCCTACCCGGACCCGGCACTGAATAAGCGGATGGAAGATGGATGGACAGGAATGAAGCCAAATCCAGCTTTCCACCGAGGTACTAAATCGCCCTCTGTTCTTAAGTCATTGTTGTGTACGTGCAATTGTCATTCGTCAACAAGAAAGCCGCATCTCCATCTGTGAATGGGAACTCTCGCTGGCTGAAGGTGAGATGTTTCGCATAAGGGTGTTTAGCAGATGACTTTAGACTCACCCAAGCATTTCACAAGTAACTGTCGGATTTAATTTTTTGAAATGATCTAAATCAGGCCCCAGGGAGAACATCAGCAGTGAAGCTGGACAAGAGTCATCCAACGAACCTCAAGTTAGAAAAAATAAGGCACTCAGTGACCCCCCCCAAGGTCAAACTGAGAGAATCGGCACAGAGCTTCTGAACGACTCTCTCCTGCTCCTGCAGAGCTCCAGCATTATCCTTCAATGTCTTTGTTCGGCTCTGCTGGCCAACAAAAACATGGGCTCTGTGACTCATCAGAGACCCTCAGGCGTGGAAAGGTACAAACTGCAGAGAACCACTGGTATAGACTCCTGAAAGTCTGCCGGCGGGCAGATTCGTAGTGGATCCCAGCTTGGGTAGGATGGCCAGGTTCACGGAGGCCTACCTTGTCCCACTGCCTTTCACGGTCCAGCGTGATGACCACCATGGACGGATTGACCAGGTAGCCCTCGCTGTTGAAGGAGAAGTCTTTGTGCTCCCATGTCACGTTCAACATGTAGCTAAAAGACAGAAGGTTAGGCTTAGTTTAGCATGGTTACAGTCGCCTGGCTTCACCCCACTTTGGGCCTGGACCAGGACCAGTCCAGAATAGCGGATCTGGCAGATGAGGCAAGGGGATTTGGGCCAGCGCCACACTTTGCCAGCTTTGCATGGCGACACAAACAAGCGACCGTATGTTGCCAACGTGAGTCCATGGACTGTATATTACCTGCCACTGTGCTCATCAAAGAACCTACTGATCGCATGACCGACAGCGCCTCCTGCTGACCCGGCCTGGAAGGGCAACAGAAGTTCCTGGTGTACAGCCAGAGGTTATGTTCCGAGTTTACTTTCCGCTTTGCACCTTGTTTTGTGCAGGGCTCAACCGGTTTAATCTGGTAAATCCATTTAATCTCATTAGCAGGTGGAATGGTTTGTCAACAAAGCACGTCCGATAAAACAAATTGTGGGGGGATTTAATGAAGTATGGATGGATTGATACGGATCAGTATGGTGACCTGACGATTTAGTAAAATCTTCATGCTTATCGCAAATGTTCAGGAAAATAAGCAGGGGTTATGTCTGTTGTACCCTAAATCGAGCAACCGAAAGCACCCAGCTGTATGTATTACTGAAATTTGACAGGAATATGGGATGACACTCCGCAGAGGAGTGAAGGATAAAAAAAATAATTAGGAAAATCTGACGTCTGATGTGGCGACCTCACATGACTCTTCAGGGGGGTCTTCAACTTCAGGTTCAGCTTCCTCCTGAAGGCAGCAGCTTGCAAGAAGACCAGCTGACCTGGGCTAGGTGCCAGGGGGCACAAACACCCCAACGCAAATGGAAACACTGGCCAGTGAGTGAGTCATGTCCGACTCGATGCCATTCTTAGTGCCCGGCTTGGCGTTCAGCTATGCCACTCCTCCCTGTGTATGTGTGAAACGGGCATTAGGCTCAAAGGCTACCTTTGTGTCCTTAATCACCACGCTCCCTGCGGGTCGCTTGTGTTACAGCTGTTCCATTCTGCGGGCTTCACAGCCCACACTCTGGTCCCGGATGGACCCTGGAGCTGAGACCCAGTGCTGGCCGGTGGGACATTCTCACACCCATGAGTGCTGCGTCATGCCGGCACAGCCAGCACACGTGTAGCACAGATGGGCCCAGCCTGCTGCTCGGGTGGACATGGCCGGACGTCTCCCTCTGTCCCTGCGGTTCGGATGGCGGTGCGACTGTGTTTGACTGTCTATGAGATATTTTACATTTTATTTATTTAGCAGATATTTTTATCCAAAGCACATAACGACTGAGTAAGTAGGGTCAGACCATCCCTGGAGCAATGGGGGTTAAGGGCCTTGCTGAAGGACCCAAAAGTGAAATCATACTGCCAACCATGGGATTAGCTCCAGCAACCTTATGGTCCCAGGTACAGCATGCTACCCTGCTGAGCCACACACGGGCGTTTATTTGTAAGTATGTACGGTACTGTGCAAAGCTCTAAGGCGGTCAAAGAAAATTATGTTTAAATGGTCTTGTGGTATTACTATGATGTTATGTCTGTCAAAGTGTGTCAACGTAGCCAGTTCAGAACCTCTCCTATAGTGACCCCAGGATTTGTAACAACCACCCATTAAATGAAAAGATGTAATGGCTGGGGTGCCCCTGAGGAGAGGTTTGGGACCTGAAGCGCTGTTCATCTAGCAGTCCAGCAAGATATCAGTGAGTTTTTGGAGAACAGGAGAAATTACTGGCAATTTTTTATTGTCTTACTGTTAACTTCCATATGTCCTAAAGTTAAATTGTGTTCTTTGTTTTGAGCAAATATACATTTACTGCCCAGATAAATAGTTTTATATCAGTGGTCACCAATCTGTCGATCCTGATCAACAGGTCGATCGGCAAGACATTTCTAGTCAATCACGATCAACAGGTCGATTGCCAAGACATTTCTAGTCGAACACAACTTCCAATTCCCCCTGAAAAGTCGTGTCAATTTTCTTTTGTGAAAGTGGCTCCCCCTGCTTTAAGTATTCCCTTTGGCTGCCTGAACCTTTTGCGCAATCCTGTATGTATCTCTGTATGTGTTTGTGTGGGTGGGCCTGCTGTCACCGAAAGTGTCCCTCAAAGAACATCACTGTCACATTCCTCGTCCCTCACATGGATTCCGCACCCTGTGAGTATGAGGCACCTCCTCCCCCTCCTCCTTCTCCCTGACTCCTCACCCCTCCTCCTCCTTCCTAACTCCTCCTCCACCTCCTTCTCCCTGACTCCTCCACCTCCTTCTCCCTGACTCCTCCCCCTCCTTCTCCCCTCCTCCTCCCCCTCCTCTTCCTTCTCCTGTCTTCCTCTTGGTGGGGGGGGGCTTTCATCCATGATTTTAGCCGTTACCCCTGAGCCATTACAGCAGTGTTTCTCAAACCAGTCCTTGGGAACCCCCAGACGGTCCATGATTTTGCTCTCTCCCAATTCCCTGGGAGCTGGGAGGAAGTAAAAATTTAGACTGTATGGGGGGCCCGAGGACTGCTTTGAGAAACTGCATTACAGTCCCAGTTTAAAAGCAGCTTTTCTGGAGAGTGGTGCTGCTTTGTGGCCTTTTTTCATCCTTACAGCCACTCCATCGTTCAAGTCAAGGATGGCAAGTTGCCCTCCCCCGCCCCCCAGGAAGGACGTCATTCCCCGCCTCACCTGTAGAGGGAGTCGTTCTTGGCAGGCCTGACGGGCATATGGCAGTCGCTGTGGCTCTCGGGGATGGCGCCGCGGTGCTGCCGATAATTCTGCACGGCCTTGACGACTATGGCCACACCATCCCTCACTCGCTTCCTCAAGCTGGTGCGCCAGCGGTCGGTGATGATACCAATGAGGCCCACGGGGAAGGTTTCAGGCGGTGCCACGTCCGGGTTGCCCACCACCAGGCTGGGCACGATCCAGATGTAGCCGGGGCCCAGCAGGCCGGCGGCGCCCGCCAGCCGGAATAGGTAGCGTGCCTCCTCGTGTGAGCAGTACACCAGCAGCACCTGCGCATCGATCTGCCTCAGCAGTCTCTGTGCCCGCACGTCGCTGGCGCCCTCGGCCATGTCGAAGCTCAGCACATCCTGCAGCTCCCACAGGAAGTAGCTGGTGTCCGTGAAGGAGCGGATGTACTCCACAAAGGCCTCATGCCCGGGATACAGGCTGGTCAGCACTGTGAAGCTGTCCCAGTTATACTCCTCCATCACTTTAAACATGCAGTTGATCTGCTGCTCAATGGAGGAGCCCAGCTGCAGGAAGGCAGAGCCTTCACCCTAAAGGGGTGGGAAACACACAGGGCACACGGTGAGAACTGGTGGGACCGACATTATCACCCATGGCCACCAGGTGGCGCGACGGTTAGGGTGCGCGACTGACTCCCTAGAGCTAACTGGCCGCTCGGTTAAAATTTCCAGTGTATGTGAGGGTCTGTGCGTCTGGGACAAACAACTGCCAGGCAAGAGAAGCACCGCCAGCAAATCGGATGGACAAAACGCTGGTGAGACCCGCTGGCCGAAAGCAGAGGCGGCTGGCAGGCTGCGGGGTGTGAGGTTAATTTGCAGCGAGTCGTAGGGCAGCCCCTCTCCGGCAGAACGCGTTACACTGACGCCCTGACTAATTACGGTAATTAAAAATCCCGTCGATGGTGTGCTATAAATGGGCAAACACATCACAGACAGCCGTCTTCCTTAAAGAAGAGGGTCTAACGGTGAAATGAATAATGTAAATGCACAGTGTGGGCCTTTTGCTTGTTTACTAATGACCGTGACACATTACTCTCTTTCTGTGTGTTTGCATTCTGATCACTGTGGGTTCGACTCCCGGCTGGCGCAGTTTATAAATCAGAAAGAAGTTCATCAGGGACGGGAGCATACGTCACAGACATAACCAAACCACAACCGTCATCCAGGGAGGATTCAATTTCACATTTCTTAATTCGTTTGATGCTTTTATCCAAAGTGACTTACACCAGTGAAAAGGGTTGTAGTTTATATGTGGCCTGTGAAACCATGACCTCTTGGTTGTTAGCACAATGCTCTATTTGTTGAGCTGTATCAGAGGTATTTGGAAGTACCTCTGTTGAGTGCTACACTGGTGTTAAGTACCCAGCTGAGAAAACTGATGATTGTTATTAATGACTGAATTGTGTTGGTTAAGGGTTGGGCATTCAGTTGTTTCTTGAGAGACCCCCCGACAATCCATGTTTTTGCTTCCTCCCAGCTCCCAACACGCCTGTACCAGGTATTCTGTGTTTTTGATTGGCTGGGAGGGAACGAAAATGTAAATTGTCTGGGGGTCTCCGAGGACCGGGTTCAGAAACACTAAAAGGCCCACTGACGGCCCCGGTTGCTTAATCGGGCAAAATCGGGCTCCGCGTCGGGCAAAGCGGAGCACCTCGAGGCACCATCGGCTCCTCGACCTCACTCCGATTGCGTTATTTTCGACTGGTTCACGGCTGTCCTTCGGGGAACAAGCGCGGATCGCCGAAATAAGTGGGTTAGGCCCACGGAACATGTCTGAGAACGCAGGTATTCTGGGCCTGGTGCGTCCCAGCTTCTCATCGCTCTAATAATCACCCTGGTTCAGCCCAAACAGCTGCCGTCACTGAATCCCACATCCCTTTATTCTGCAGCCAGACACGTGAATTATATTTGCTAGCACTTAGGAAGCCCGAACGTGTGCCATGTGACACGTGTAGCTGCTGCTCTCAGGGACTCGGGGAGATGAAACAACGACATCAGAGGCCTCCGGGACACATCAGCCGAGTACGTCATGGCAGGTGAGTTAAGGAACGAGCCACCGACTCCCTTCGATGAGCCAGAAATACCCGCTCACGTTGCGCAGGCGGCCTGTTTGTCTGTTTTGATGTCTTTCAGAGGATGAAAGCAGACAGCCTTCTTTCCTGGCAGGCGTGAACGAGACACGCCACTCGTTTCCACGTGGCCGCCGTCCAGGCCCCGCCCCTCAGGAACGCCCGTCACCACACGCTGTGGCCGCCGTCCAAGTCACACTCTGCCTCAATTAGCCACAGGAAACGGGACTCAGGTGCAGCGAGAGGCGGCCGACGCCACGCGCTCCCACCCTGGGGGGGAATCACAGAACACCACTCCAACAGCAGGGGGCTCAGCAGTTGAGAAACAAGAAGGAGTCTGCTGTACTGACGGCCAGAAAATGTCGAGGGGGGAGACCATATGTGCCTCATGGTGAGAAAGACCCCTCCCCTAGCACTCCTGATCTGTACACTCTGGCTGAGTGATTTGCTCCAGTACCTGATATGGGGCAGGATGTGCAGTTTTGAGGTGTGTTGACCCCCAGAGAAGCGAACTAAGAGTGTGAGGGGTTTTAATTTGAATGCTGTGGTAAATTATGTCGTTGGTCCCTTCAGTTCAGGTTCATGAGAGTGAACACACCGGCCTCTAGGTCCTGGGTCCAAGGGCACCAGTAACTGAATAGATTCGACCTAAATATGGAATCCAGTGCCAATCTCCCTGGGGAGATTAAAGGCCTTTATTTCTCTGCTAAACCTGAGACACTCTCGCTTAGCCACTCCAGCAGCTCCACTACGGCCTGTTCCCTCACTGCATGTTTTCACCGGGAGCTGCTCTCCAAAACTGCCGTGAATCGTGGGTTGAGGGGCACCCAGGGGGCTCTCAAAGTGCCAACACGCACACAGAACATAGTCGGACGGAGTCTCAGAGCGGTGATCTCAGTGCCAGAGCGTTTAAAGATCAAGGCTGGGCTGAGGTTTAAACAGAGACGTGGGTATCTGGCGAGAGGCTACTCAGAGGGGCGTACGGGAAATGCACATGTGACTTTCTGCCCAGTGCCCCATGGCGTGACACCCCCCTTCCCCCAACCGTCCCCGGAAGCACGCCGCCAGCCATCTCAGGATTGGGTTGCGCCTCAGTCCCGACTTGTGGGGTCCTCAGATACCGGAGAGGGGAGATGCTTGACTCAATATTTAATGAGGGCTCGTTAATTAATGGAACTGGTTTTGACTGCACATTTCCACTGTTTGTAAGGGATCAGTCATCTGTCTAAGCTCCCACCAGGATTCTGAGGAATATCGGACATTTCAAAGTCCAACAGCGCTGAAATTACACAGTCATACCCCTGCACTCACTCACACACACACACGCAGAAAGACAGAGGCACACACACGTGCGTCACACACGCAGACCACGAAGGTGGAGGTGGGCAGCCGCAGAGCCAGGGACCCAGGGACAGATGGAGCAGATGCTGCAGATCCTGGAGGACCTGTGGCTCCATCTGTGTGAGTGAGAATATGGGTATGCATCTGGCCCAGGGCGGAGGAGTCAGGGCAGAGGAGCCAGGGCGAAGGAGACAGAGCGGAGGAGTCAGGGCGGAGGAGCCAGGGCAAAGGAGTCAGGGCGGAGGAGTCAGGGCGAAGGAGACAGAGCGGAGGAGCCAGGCAGGGCCAGACAGACCTTCTGCAGCAAAAAGGTGTAGGTGAGGGAGCCACTGTGCTGGATGGAGGAAATTGGAGGGGGGGGAAATGGTGGGAGCAGTCCAGACAAGGAGAGGCAGCTTGTGAATAGGAACAGTATACACGTCTGCTCCAGTGCCCCAGCACATCCTGCGGACCTTCATCCATCCCAAAATGCACGCCGGGACCAGAACCGGGCCAGTCTGAAGATGGGGGAGAGGGCCACTCCCAACCGACACTCATTGCACAGGATTCAAGTTCAAGTCACTGGGGAAAAAAAGACAATCTTTGCAAGGTCAGCGATCAGGGCCACGTGGATATGAATGAAGATTAAAAATCGAGCGTCGTCATGTGTTCGCACAGGTCTCAGACCTCAGAAACGCTCAGTACCCAAATCGCTTGCTGCTACCATCACGATAAATCACCAGATAACAGGTATCGACGAGCTATCATGTCACCCAGACTTTTTAAGTTGTTTATTTCCTGCGGACGGCTGGAAAATCACGGCTAACGGAATCCCACGCACTTGAATTCTTTGGTGTTTTAAACTGCTTACATTTTTGCAGTCTGTCTGTCTTTATTTATTTGACAAATACCACCAGCAATAAAGATGCTTTTTAAACACTTCCTGAGCTAAATATAAATTAATCCCAATCAAAAATGCTGAACAGTCTTTGCCGAGGAATAAAAATCTCAGCACACCGCTGGTTTGTTCCAGCTGAATTTCCTGCAAAGACACCGGACTGATTAAACACCAACACCCTGAGAATACCACTGAAATTCATACAATTGTTGATTCTTCTCTTTTATCCTGCTGTTTGTACATGCCAGTGGAGATAGCGTTCATTAAATATTATGTGAAACCAAAATTATGGAAAAACCATGTGTTGCACACAAGTGAAATGCCAACCTAAATTGCTTATAAAGGTGGCACGGGGACCCAATGGACTGCGTTGTTGACTCACATCTCCTGGGTCGGGGGCTTGAATTCGTTTGCTTGTCCCCCCTGTGTTGTTGGCGTTTTCATTGGGCACATTAGTTTCATGGCAAAATCCAAAGACATACAATTGCAGGGTAATGCTGTCTCTAAAATTGACATTGCGTTTGTGCCCTATGTTGGACTGCCATCCTGTCCAGGGTGGCTTGTAACACTGGGGGGGGGGGGTTCTATGAAGTAGGATTTCTCAGTATTCTGGGTTAACTTAAGTTAGAAGTCATGATTGTCCACTGAGAGTTTAGGTAAGGAGCATTCCTATTGGACAATCATGATCGTCCACTGAGAGTTTAGGTAAGGAGCATTCCTATTGAACAATCATTATCGTCCAATAAGAGTTTAGTTAAGGAGCATTCCTACTGGACAACCATGACTTCTAGCTTAAGTTAACCCAGCTAACTAAGAAACCCTGCTCCAGGGAACACTCCCCTGGTCAGGTGATTCAAAAACAGATTTGCTTACTTTGAATTTTGTTACCACCAGCACCACCAGTGAAGATTGGAGAGTCCAGACGCATCAAGGCTTGCAACTGGCCAGTAGTGATCTATTCATTCATCTATTCTATCACTGCCTCTCCAGTACAGTGTGGCAGGGGGGCCTGGATCTTAGCCCAGACAGCAAGGGCACACAGCACGGTAGCAGTAACAGCAATACTGCAATGGACTGGCAACTGGCATGCAGGGCATCCTCTGCCTTGTGCCCTGTGTATATGGGGGCGCTGTGTGGCTCAGTGGGTTAGGACGCTGGTTCAAATCCCAGGGTCAGCTGAGTGACTTCAGCGTTGGTCCCTTAACCCCCAATCGCTTCAGGGACTGACTGACCCTGCTTACTCAAGAAATGTACATTGCATTTGGATAACCCATCCATTTTCTGAAACTGCTTGTCCTATTCAGGGTCACGGGGGGTCCGGAGCCTATCCCAGAGGCTATACGCACAAAGTGGGGAGCGACCCAGGATGGGGAGCCAACCTATCACAGGGCACAGTCACACGCCATTCATTCACACATGCACACCTAGGCGCAATTGGGCAACTCAAGTTAACTTCAGCATGTTTTTGCTGTGGGGGGGGGGACCCAGAGGATAGCCCACGACGACATGGGTAGAACATGCAAATTCCACACACGTGGAACCCTGGCTGAGACTCGAACGCTGGTCCCGGAGGTGTGAGCTGACAGTGCTAACCACAGGTAACCCTGCCCTGGATATTGGATATAGAAGATGGATGAATGTTTGATTTTGGAAATAGTAATAGCACGATGATCATTAGTATCAGGACAACACGGTCACCACGGTAACACTGCATAGAAGCCCACAGAGGGTAGCTGTCCACGTGGCCCCCAGTCTGCGGAACAGCCCTCTGACCTTATGAGGAAGCACGACAGCAGAGCCCCCGCTGATCCCCACGATGGGCACGGCCGTCTGCGAGGAGATGAAGTCCAGGATCTGTGCCACGGCCTCAGAGCCCACGTTGTCCTCGAAGACCACGGCCTGGACACGGTTGGTGGCCAGTGCGTCGCAGATTCGTGTCAGCAGCGCCCGCGGGTTTGTGTCGTTCACCAGTACGGTGATGGCGTTCACCTCCAGCGGCAGGTCCAAGAAGCTTTCCCTGTTCAGCCGCCCCTTGATCTCCGCCTGGTAGGAGGAGCCGCTGAACACCACCGCCACATTGACCGGCGGGATGGGCGGCCCAAACGGGCGACCCAAGCAGCAGGGGGCAGCGTCGAGCAGCAGGAGCGACAGCGGCAGCAGCCGGAGGAAGGCGCTCAGTCGACCTGGAGGACCGCCCATCTCAGCCACCTACTGCCTGAAACACAATCAACAAGGGTGCTGATTTACATTCGGCGCATTCACACCGCTGGAACTTCTTTCTGGAACCAGGACCTTTTTCCAGAACCAGGGACTTCTGTCGTGTTCACACCACAGGAACTCGGCTGGACTGTAGGTCCTCAGAGGCAGTTCCAGAACCGTATCTTAGTACCTATTCCAGACTAGGTACTTTTCGTTCGAACGCAACTTACTGGGGAGGTGCTTACAGCCACAGCTCACTGATTGGTTGCTGATTAGTTGCTGATTGGTTGGCCACAAGCACCGCTGCTAAAACTATTAAGATATGCGGAAGTGCAGAAAAAGATGTAGCGGAGCAAAATTTGAGCAGATGGAATTATTTTTTTTAGCCCAGTTACATTTAATACATCAATTAATACATTTTTTACTTGCATCTCCACATTTCTGGATCGAACAATTCGACCGCTAACAAATTTTGCCTGATATCCTGTGAAAACGACACACGAAAGCGGCCGGTCCAGACAGCCCTGGGCCTTTTAAACCGGGAGCAGATTCCGGGACTTTGGTGTGAAAGCGCCTAAGGGTGCAATACCTTGTACACCAAACTCAGGCACAATGCTCTAACAATGACTTCTATGCTACTCCTCAACCAAGGCACGTTTTGCTTCAGCCTGCCTGTTTAAGTGCGTATTCCTGATTAATAACGCCCTAGCGCCCCAACTGCCCTCCCTCCCTTCTTGCATCTGTGAAAGGCCGTCAGCCTGGTGATGAACCGGGGCTGGTGCTGCTCCCTGTGCACAAAGTGGACAGGCTGTCCGGGCGTATGGAGAACAACTGCGCCCTAGCCATCTTTAAATTATCTGAGCAGCCAGATGGCGGACACCAGGTAAACCCTCCTATCGTGTAAGCACAGAGGTATTTTCACGAAGGAGAAAACAGAAAGAAATATGCCATGCACAAGTACTAAATAACAGCGTTGGATCCATTTTTAATGCTCGGCTGCGGGACAGATCTCGGTCATTTGAGATGCAGAAGAACTGGAAACAATTAATTAGTTTATTATCGACTGAAGCAAAACGCTTCTATGTACTGCCCGACGTTCCTGCAATTGCGACAGTCCGGGATAAGTGAGCGCGCGCAGAGACCGAATGGGGACGGGCGCGCGACCTCAGCAGAAACCTTGGAATGAGGGATAATGATCACAGGGCACCTTTCCGTTTTCATATCCAGAAATTCAACTCTGCCCCCCTTTGACAGCGCACTGCATGTAAAATTTAGGGAAAGTCGCAAGAGAGATCGCATTACATAGCTTTTACAAATGCTACCCTCACAGAATGTGGTCTGTGTCACAGACGCTGAACAGAGGTATGGACGAATCTCATATAGCATTAAAATAAATTAAGCTTCATATAATATAGTTTCACTGAACAATGACGTAGCGAGTGGCGCATTCATTAACTAAATATTTTGTGTGATATATGGGCGGATGTGTGTTATATCCTCGCATATTATTTTATGATGCCGAATGGGAGTGTGCATGGGCTCCAGAGCTTTACGCAGCTCCAGGCGATGTGTGTGAGGCAGGCTCCCCGGAGACTCACAGCAGCCTGTAAAAGGCGGCCGCTGCTGCCAGCTAAATGCCAACGCTGTCTCTGTCCCGTATAACAAACCACTCCAAGCTGGCGTGTGTTACGGGCAAAGACGAAGGACAGCGTGCTGAGAAGATGCCGGCAACTGGGGCGCTCTGCCCGAGCTGCCGGCGCAGCGTTTGGCGCTGCATCCGTCCTTTCTTAAGACATTTTGAATTTAAATTATTTTCAAGGAAATCAAGCATATATCGTTCTAATTATTGTTCACAGCTATATTTTTTCAGATGACGCACTTTTAGGCAGTATCCTAGAATTCTCCCTGCCAGGGTGGCTTACCCTGTGGCACATGTAAATGCATTAAGGGGCCGCTCAAAGTGTTGAAAGTGCAAAAACAAGATATTAGTAACACAAAAAAATTCTCATACTTTGTCGGTCGTAAATAAGGTTGCATTCTGTTGACAAATGCATTAAACTGTAATCCAAAGACCAAATGATGATAAAATTGGGAAATGGACATTTAATTAGTCCTACGGCCTGCAAAGCAAATATAAAACACCAGACGGATACACGACCCCCCCCCCTCCTCTCCCCGGCATATTTCTCTTCGATGGAGACTGTATTATAAAGATAAAATGAGAAATATTCGCTGAGTGGCTTCAGAGACGTTCATTTTAGAAACATTTTTTTCGCCTAAGTCGTCGTTTTGGAACAATGACCCTCGTTAATCGTTTCCCTAATAATGATTTTCCATGAAGAGAAAACGGCTTAAAGTGAATTTTTATAATTTTGTCTTTGGATTACAGACTCATGTGTTTAGCTATAGAATTGACTTATGACGAGCGAAATGTGCGAGAAATATGGTTTTGCTAAGTTGTTGCTTTGGTACATTAAGCCATATTAAGCTCTTTGCTTATAAGGGGTTGCTACGAAGAGGAAAAGGCTTAACTTACATTTTATAATTTTCTCCTTGGATTACAGTTTCATGCACTTGGCAATAGAATGCACTTATGACCAGCGATGTGTCAAGGAAATCTGGTTTTGTTAAGTTGCTGTTTCGTAACATTAAAGCCACCTTAAGTTTTAATCTCACGTTTGGGATGTCCCAGTTTTAATTACTCATGCCGAGTGGATATCGCAGCTTGTCAAAACAAGGAAATTATGACGTCTTATTCTCCCAAACCATAAAGTCATTGGTTACTCATTTCAGAAGATCTGGTTTGCTCTCCAACATAATCGGAGTTTAGGAAAAGGGTTTTTTTTCCACGCAACCAATTAGATAAGTCAGTACTATGTCACAGTTAACTTGTGAGAGACACCGATGTATAATGCCTTAATGTACCCAGGGAGGCTGAGTCGAGCTTGCAGATGAACGCTTTATTTCATCGGTAGCCTGTTGTCAATGCCTTTACACGACAGCAGATCGGGTACGTATTCAGAAACACAAAATGCAGAATGTATTCGCAACTCAAACAGAGAATTTGGCTAGGAGGTTTAAGGGAGGGGTCAGGATTAAGTGACAGGTTCCCCTAATTTGTAATTTTTGCGATCGATAGGTGAGATGTCATTGGCGTTGAGTCCAGCTGGGCTGATGTTCACAGCAATCACGCTGGCACCTTAATGGTGGGGTTTACGACGGCTCCAGTACACGTCCTTTTAGATGATGCTCCATTAGGCACAATAACCACCTCGTCCCAACCGCACAGCCTTTAACGATCAACTCTGTCGGCGCATGTTAAATGTTAGGCCTATATAATGGTGGGGAAGGCATTCGAAATGGAACACATAATATATAATAAAATAATGCAGCCCTTCAGTAGTAGGCTAAATCTTTAAAAAGTACTTAATATACAAAACATCAAGTCAGGTTTCAGAAGCTGATGATTAACTCCAGTTCAGCGATTACAGTAGTTAAAAAACAAGCGTAGGTATCTATCCAAATTCCTTTGAAAAGGCGTTTGCGTGGCTGCGGCTGGCAGCAAGCGCCGGGTCCTGGCCTGTCCTCTCCCCCCTCTCTGCCATCTGTTCATCCTCCATCACTCCGCAGCCTGTGATCAAGTCCCCAGGTCGATCGCCGTTTCATCTGTCGTACTGCCGCACCTCTTCGCAGCAAACTCTCTTTCGGCTCTGGCTCGTTTATTTAACTCTACTCCCTCACCGTGCTTCCGTTAGTACCGGCTCGGTTGGCGCTTTGCAGGTAACGCAGGTACGTCTTAAGGACACAGACTAATAATCTGTAAGGTACCGCCGCAGGTTGTAAACGGAAGGACGATGCTTAACCTTTTTTTTGTCCTGCAAAAGATCCAGCTGTTTGTCAGAAAAAAATAAGGTACTTTTAAAAGCTGATAGACATGACATTTGAGGTGTTCCTATTACATAATCCTTATGAATATGGCGAAGTGGCACCAGGCACGTAACCACATAATAGAATTACGGGTTTGAACACCCCCCCTCCCCCAAAAATGTATTTGCTTCCGACCAGGCACGTAGCCAGGCAGAAAAACAAGTCCCCCCGGAATTTGCTGGACTACCCCCGGCACCAGTCTCTTAACAGCCCTGTCGTAAAGATTGACCAAACAATGACTGTGTGAGATTCAATTCCCGGTACTTCGTTAGATCCACCAGCACTTAAGGGATATTAGAACATGTAGCGGTCATGGAACAGACCCGGGAGGTTGCAGGTTCGAGTCCCAGAGCAATTGCCATATTGGCTTTAGTAAAAGACAGGTATGTTATTAAAATTGTACATTATTACGCTGTCAAATACGTGAATTACACAGCAATACTTTTGATGGAGTGATCGTAAACGTCCGCCTTTTCCCCGACACGGGGTATGTACCACATCAGCTGTGGGCTTTGTGATTTACACTTCCCTGCGCCCTGGCTCGCGTCAGCCCGACACGCTTAATGATATTAGTGTCGCTGGCGACAGAGGACGGCGATCCATTTCTATTGCTCGTCCTGCAATAAGACAGGGCACGTTTCGAGCGGGGCGGCCGAACGTGACGAAGTGATTGAGATGAGGCATGAACCCGCCTGGTGGAAGATGATGAATCCGGAAAGCCGGCCCAGCGTTCCAAGGTGCAGAAGGCTAAAAGACGACGACGATCTGAGGCAGCTAACCGGCTTTCACCATAAAAATAACACGGTGAAAATATTAACCTATGCAAACTCGTGGTCTGATGTCAAAGCCCTCCCCCACCTGCCACACAGTCAGCCAGTTTAATTTGAGCTTAAAATAATCTCCAGGTAACCGATGCAGAAACGTCCATCAAAGAACACCATTGATTTACGCCTGAGTTTCTCTAGAAACTCTATGGGAGTCAAAACGGACGTGGCGCTGCCAGTCACGAATGCTGAATATCAGTCGGGAAATCGAGAAACGGGAATGAGGGCTGTCATGGGACGTGACTGCAGGAAAAAAGCTCGGAGCGCAGCAGAACCCACCAAACACATATATTTCAGAGTAACAGATACAGCCTATAATATTGTTTGTAGCCCAAGGTACAAACAACATTAATGCACCCTCAATGGTACAGAAATGTTCCTCAGAGTCCATTTATGTACCTTAAAAGGTACATTCACCTACATATAAGGGTACAACTGGCAGACCCTTGAGGGTACAGCTCCATTGATAAGTAATTGTATCTTGGAAGGTGCAAATTGGTACTTTTTCTAACAGTATACACATATTTTATATACTTTATGTAATGATGGATTGCCAAACACTGTAGTCAAGTGTCTTGGGGCAGCTGTGTTGCAAAAGGTGCCATATAAAAATAAACTGAATTGAACTGAATAATTGTGATAGGTTGGATAGCCTTGCACTCGCTGTTTCTGGGATGGGCTCCGGACCCCCATGATCCTGACTAAGACAAGTGAGTATGGAAAGTGGATTTAGGACTGAATAATTATAAAGCCCTGTATTTTCAGTTATCAATCATGATCGATCAAACACCACTAACCATCGGCCAGCGTGCTGCCCTCAGATACCATGTGACCATGCTGTATTCTAAGCCTCCAGGCGTCACTCACCCATCAGCCTCTCCCAAAGCCCCACCCACTTGGCATCAGGCCACACCCCAAGCAACAGCACCTCCACTCACCTGTCACTCCTCAAATCCCACCCACTCGAATCACTCATCAGACTATATTGATTGTAGAGCATCTTCCAGACAAGACTGCCAGTCATTACACCCTACCTCCCCCCCCCACGCCCCTCAACACCCCTCCCAGAGGGCATAATCCACAAAATTCAATGCCACAGTAACACAATATTGCATGCAGACATTGCTGTGCATGTTCCCATCGATCATGTGTCTGCAAACCCACGGGAAACATAGAAAATGCAGATTGAATGTATTAAACTGTGATTTATTAAACTGAAATAAGATCGTAGAGGTCTGTGGCTCCCCCTACGCTCTCTGCCCCCCCCCCAACGCTGGCTCCAAGTCCCTGCACTACCTCCCCATTAGTATGCAACCGCGGAGACATGCGCGACAGTCATTCACATCCCATCACAGAGCCACGTGCCAAGCCCCCTCCCCCTTGCCGAAGATGAATTGGATGTGACGTGCACAGGTGGGCTCTTATGAAGTCGGGCTGGGTGTCTGCGTTCGCCACACCTGGGTGACGCGCATCGGTGGTCCGTCAGGCGGGCCCCAGGGAACTCGGGTCTCTGGGGGTGAGAAGGGGTGGGGGGTTTGGTAGGCGACGATGTTGCAGGACTCCAGTACAGCCAGAAGGGGATATTGCGGAGCCCACACAGACACAAATGTAAGCACAGAAAATATGGCACGCTCCTCAGACAGACAGCACACTGAGCCGTGTGCCAGGTGAGATTTCCTTCACAGTCGTCTCGTATGGGAGTAACGTGTGTATCTATTTACAAGTGAGGGTATACGTGTAGACTGTTCGTCTATATGCCTTTTTCATGGTGCTGAGCCGGTCTGTAAGCGTTCGGAGCGGCAGAACATGCATTACCCCTGCATGGCCTCAAGGTCATTCCAGCCGACGGAGGCATGCGGCAGTAAGCTGGTCAGGAACCCCCCCCAGACCCGGCCTGGCAGTCGCTGATAAGCCGATCTACCCATTGTGAGACTCCCAGTTACAGAGCTCTCCAGTTCCCTTTATTAGTAGCGAATCCACCCTCTGCGCGTCTGCTTCAGACTGGTCGCTGTTAAACCTCAACGGCTCCTCTCTAACCCACGAGTGTCAACCATAGTTTCCTTCCGATCTCCTCCCTTGGTGCGTGTGACGCATTTCGGCTCGGTCTGAGCGACCGTGCAGTGCACGCGCCCACGCACACACGCACGTGACAAAGAGTGACATGCACATGGTGCCCGCACTCGCTCCCATACCAGTACGCATATTGCCACCGGCTGCTCTGAACCCTGAACTGAGCGTGCCCAGTGGAGCACTTTGGATATCCTTATGACTGGGGGATTAAGCCGGCATCTGTTAAGAGACCCTCTGTGCGGCTGCTGGTTCTCCCCATTATGCCCCCGGTGCTGCCACCTGCTGGATATCCTGACCTCCTTATCCTGCCTGCTGCTCAGGTCTGACACTAAAGATAAAGGTCATACCTAAAATAAAAGAATATAAACAAACGTGCTCAATTAACAATGGGGAAAAGCATGCGCGGGGAAGAGACTGTCGCGGAGGTGTGTTGCTGCAGTTTTGCATCATTGCGCTGTTGTGACATCGTAGTGTTGTGATGCCATGTCGTCGTGACGATGACGCCCATCAAGACCCACATCCCATCTTAGCCACTTCGTTCATCAGTAAAATGTCTTCCTCTAGGCTTTTGTCATGTATGGTTCCTACCCATCCGCATGCAGTTAGCAGAGTCCCTCTCAACCTTCAAGAAATGCCTCAAGACCCATCTATTCTTGGAGCACCTCAACTAGCTAATTCAACCACTGACCTGCTCTGTCTTTATCTGCTATCCCTGACCTGGTCTCTTGTGTATCCTAGATGCTTTTATATTTTTGCACTTGTCTTTGTCTTTGTTTTAAATAGCTGTTCTGTTAGTTTCTTATAAAGTTTCGTAATGTGTTGCACAGCTCCTGCTGTAATTATAACTTGAATTCAAACTCAGCCTAGCAGCACTTGTATTTGTGTTGGCTCATTGATAGCTGTATGCTTGTGATGTATTATCTGCCCCATTTGTACATCATTTTGGACTAAAGTATGTGCTAAATAAATGTAAGCATACAGGAAATGATGTAGTTTTTCATTGCTATATTGTTGCATAGCTGTGTTATCATGCTGTTATGATGTCACACTGTTGCATTGCTATCATGCAGTGGCATTGGTGCTGTGTTGTGATGTGAACTATTATGATACCGTGCTGTTGCATTGATGTCACACTGTGGCATTGGTGCAGTGTTGTGATGTTATGCTGTTGCATTGCTGTCACACTGTGTGTCTCTGCAGTGTTGTGATGTCACGCTGTTGCATTGCTGTCACACGGCGGCATTGATGCGGTGTTGTGTTGTCACGCTTTTGCATTGCTCTCACACTGTGGCATCAATGCGGTGTTGTGATGTCACGCTGTTGCATTGCTGTCACACTGTGGCATTGATGCGGTGTTGTGATGTCACGCTGTTGCATTGCTAAACACTGTGGCATTAATGCGGTGTTGTGATGTCACGCTGTTGTATTGCTCTCACACTGTGGCATCGATGCGGTGTTGTGATGTCACGCTGTTGCATTGCTAAACACTGTGGCATCGATGCGGTGTTGTGATGTCACGCTGTTGTATTGCTAAACACTGTGGCATCGATGCGGTGTTGTGATGTCACGCTGTTGCATTGCTAAACACTGTGGCATCGATGCGGTGTTGTGATGTCACGCTGTTGCATTGCTAAACACTGTGGCATCGTTGCGGTGTTGTGATGTCACGCTGTTGCATTGCTAAACACTGTGGCATCGATGCAGTGCTAGGAGTTTGCTCTGCTTTGGCTGTGGGTCAGCGCGTAGTGAAGGGCCAAGAGTCAGCCTACCCCGGACCAGCGCATCTGTTCCCCTGCCACACAGCCCCCTCCCCCCTCCCCCCTCAGGGATAGGACGTCATGCTCCTTAACTCCCTCCAAACCGGCATTGCCGTCCCTCTTTCTCCTTTAACGTCACAACTCACCTTTTTAGGACTGATTTTTACCCAGAGCGCGGTCATATTTAACTGAAAGCGACGCGGCACTGATCGATATCTCAAGACAGGCCGGGATGCATTTCATCAGCAATCCATCAAATCGGCTCATCGGCCGCGGCACAGTGAGGAAGTCGAGAAAGTCACGGGTGGACATTCAGGAATCAGAACAAGGAAATGAAGACACTATGATGGAAAGTCGAAAACTGCCGGCCACTTGTAACTAATTCCTGTCCATTGGCCCAGTGTGACAGAAGTGAATAGTAAAAATAATAAGAGGTGTGATCTCAGTACATGTGTCCTACTTTGTGCTGAATCTCAGAAGGTCTCGGGAAAATTAGGAATGCATGAGGCTGAGGTGGCGTTCCTGCAGACAAGCGGACTAAACAAATCTAACATGCGCTCCATCTGTCGCGCAGGTCTCAGCAAGGCACAGAAATGTTGTCTGTTACAACGCAGAAACCTCGAAGCGGGCTGATCGCAGTGCTCGCCTGACCTCTCAAGCCATAATGTCACGGTTAATGGAACGATGACCAAAAGCTTGTTTGTTTGAATCCCAAAAGAGTCTTTATGTTGTACCTTTGAGCGACCAGTTAAAAGCTGCCATAAAAGACTTTTTTATATATTGTTAAACTGTTAAAATGTGTTTCTATATTGGATAAGCTTATTAGATAATCATATTTGACTCCCAGAAGGGGCCCTTCTGTTGTACCTTGGCACAAGCCAGCATAAAATGCCATAAAAGTATTTTTTATATGTGGATAAAGTGTCAGATTGTGTGTCTCTGTTACATAAGCATATTAGATAATCTTATTTGAATCCCAAAAGGGTTTTCTGTTGTACCTTTGAGTAGGTCATAAAGTCCTTTTTTGCAGGTGGATAAAGTGTCCAATTATTCGTCTCAATCACATAAGCGCTCTAGCAAAAACCGCTTTCCAAATGCCCCCCACCTCCACATACACACACACACACACACAGACACACACACACACAGGAAGTGGGATTGGCCCACACTGCCACCCAGATGGGATGTGGATTTGGTAGTGGTCTCCTGCTCGTTGAGGAAGCATGGCGCGGTGTCGAGGACAACGTGCCTGTTGTTTAAGGACGTTTCGCTCTGAGCGGAACACAGCAGACGGCTATCGGTCGCGATGGTTTCTGGCCTCTCACATGGCCCCCGGTGGCACTTTTACACGTCGTCATCAAGCACCGGGTAGAAAACACGGCTGAATGCCCCAGAACTGAACTTGATGCAACAGAAACAGTCCGGGAAGCCGCTGGCAGGGGTTGGGAGGCGGTATCAGACAGGCAGTCAGAGCCCCTCAGGTCAGACAAGCTGTGGGGGTCTTACCCCACATGGCACCGGACACCAGGTCCCTACCTACCCAACGCCACCCTTGAACTCACCCCCATACCCACAGAGCCACGACAACGACGGGTCACCGCGGCCCCCAGAACCCGCACAGCCCCCAGCACCCGCACATCCCGCATGAGGCTTCAGCGGCATTGGCGGGGGCTCACCTGCACCGGCGATCCTCTCCCAGCCCCTGCTCCGGATGGATCATTCCTCAGTAGTGGCTTCAGTCTCCCTTCCTTTTTTTTCCCCTTGTCCCTCTCCCCCCCCCACACTCTGTCTATCCTGTCCTCTCCTCTTGGCACTTGTTTGAATCTATTTCAGTATCGGCAGAGAGCGGCAGGCGATGAAGGCATGAGCTCCAGCACTTTGGCAGAA
>JAAGVU020000044.1:16979431-16999923 GCA_011763525.2 Mormyrus iriodes | reverse complement strand
GGGGGGGGGTGGAGATGGAGATGGAGGGAGGAAAAGATGGATTTAGGGCAGGAGGAGAGCGGGTGCCAGGGCACACACGCACGTTGGTACGCGCCCGCACACGGTGCGGCTTTTCCGCCAAGGAGAGAGCAGCGAGCGGGAGCGGAGGCAGCCGGGACGCGCGGAACGTCGGGATGAAGGTGTAAGTGATGGAGCGCCACTGCGTTTTCGGGTGTGTGTGTGCGCGTGGCGAGATGCAATCCGTGCTGTTCCTAGGGACGCCTGACGAGAGGCTCAATCCGGAACCCCCCCTGTTAACAAGCAGAAGGAGTCACGCCGGGGTGAGGGCGGGGGGGAAACGCCCCCCCCCCACGAAGCTACAGAACTCTCCGGACCCCCCCGTTATCTCGCTGTCCCGTTCTGATCAAGGAGAGGGCCAGCGTATTCCATGGGGCGCTCTCAAATCCAGCAGGTCTTTGGAGCAGGATTCCCCTGTGGGGGTCCAGGCTGCAACCCTCTGTCACCCTCCATGAATCCCGGCTGCGTGTGGGGTCCCGGGTCCGGGGGCACGGAGCTCACATGACAGCCAGGAATCCTCGCAGAACTCCTGGCAGCTTGTTGCTCTGACTTGTGACTTGTTTTAAATTGGGGGTGTCCAGAGTCCCCTCGTCCCACACACCTGCTCCTGTGTCCGTTCTGCCCCGATTCGCTCGGTCAGCCTGTAATCCGGGATCTTCCCCACACCATGGCACGGGAGAGGCTTGTGAGACCTAATCATTATGTTGTAAGGATTTATCCCCGTCTCTCTCCCTCTCTCTCTCTCTCTCTCTCTCTCCCTCTCTCTCACTCTTTTCCTTTCTCCTTCTCTCCACCCCTCTTCTCTCTGTCTCTCTCTCTCTCTCTCTTCCTCTCTGAATGCTCTGTTAACGCCCTCATTCCCTCGCTCACAGAACTTTCTCTCTTACTTCCTCTGTCCTTGACAATCTCTCGCTACCTCTCTCTGCTGTAACCCGGTTGTGGTCCCATCCGATTCTCTCCACAATAGCATTGCCCCCCCCCCACCCCAGCGGACCCCAACCTGTCCTCCTTCAGTACAAGTCAATCTTTCTTTCCATGGCCTTTGCGTTCTTTGCTGTCTCCGTCACCTAGACAGGACTCAGAAAGGTTTTATGAGACTCCACTGGACTCCTGAGAATGACTAAGACTCTCACCAGGTAACCAGCGTGCTTCTGCGGCACGATAACAGTCAGAACCACTGCAGTTATTTAAACGGCTGATTGAGGTGAACGTGAGTCCAGGAACTGAACTCCAGGGCTCCGTCACTAGCCCAGCTGTACTGTCCCACACCGACCAGAAACAAACCCACTCTATTCATCAACTGGGCAGCCCGCGCCAAGGAACCAGCTCTTCATTCGTGTCTGTCGTCATCATCACGGCGGATCGGTGGTGTTGCCATAGGGAATGCCGGCCTCGGCGACCTTGAGATCTACGCCCAGCATACAGCACCGCTCGTAGATATTTCTAATCAGACACACGGCCTACAGACTCGTGACCTCAGCCCAAATGAAAGATGTCGTAATCAGGGGTTTGCCGTGATGAGTTTTACTGCCCCGTCACTGTGATCCTGAGGTACGGGCAGCTGAAATACGGATCTCCTAAACAATGGGACAGCTTTTTCTTGAAGGCAGGGAAGAGTGTGGACTTTATTCACCTTTGTAGAACTAAATATAATCTTGTTTTTGGCTACGATCAAATCAACAGGATCAGTAAGCTACCCACAGCTACAGAGGTGGCAGTATGAAACAGCCTATAAACATCTGTTGGGGGGAGGGCTAAGGAGTCACATTAGACGCTGTTATGCTGCCTGTGAAAACATGGTCCGCTCTCTGGGGGCTTTATGACACCCTTATGTAGCTAAAAAGCCCGCAGCTGGCTGGAAAGACGCCTGTCAGTAAATGATCCACATCTTCAAAATAATTCCCGTGAACAGGACTCTGTGAGCCTCTGCACGTCCCCATCCTGCGAAGGAAGGTGTCTGAGCACCCAGGTGCATTATCAAAGCTTGTTACCTGGCATTTCCTGCAGGTCTGTTGATCACTCTGCTCTCGCTAAGCTTATGTTTATATTTAAATGTATTTTATATAGCAGACGCTTTTGTCCAAAGTGACGTGCAAGTGAGGCAAATAGCACATTGCAAACAGAAGTGCTGTCAAGCAGTCGACTTTGCATAAGTGCAGCTAGGCTGAGCTGCCAGTGAATGCCCAGGTGCACGTGTAAGCAGTACTGGAGCAGGAGCTACACAATAACTTCTATCAAAGCAAGAACCTAATAAGACTATTCAGTGATCAGAAGTGCAACATTAAGAACATTCAGGAAACAGCGGTATCAGGCTAGTGGAGGTATTTCTGGAACATACAGGTCTTGAGGCGTTTCTTGAAGGTGGAGAGGGAATCTGATAACTGGATGTGGTTTTGGGGTTTTACTGAAACTTCCTTGTTATTGACCAGTGGCTGGCCACCTTACCTCACTGCCGGATTTCCCCGGTAACCATCCTTTCTGAAGCAACAGGTCATGTTATGGAACTGAACCCTCAAGTTCAAATCATGGCTGGGAATTTGTGTTGTACCATGAAAGGTGTTTCTGACTCAGAATCAATTTGGCGTGAGCACTCAGTCAGTGAAAATTCCACGAGTCCCTGATTTAATTGTGAATTAAGACCATTGGGAATTGATATCTAACAATTCTATATAGTATTTGTATGTTTTTATTTCTTGGCACTCTCTCGCGTCAGGCAAACATCTGTTCATTTTCTTATAGATTCTAACCTCTTTATTGGCAGACAAACAGGTTGCTAGCATTTGGATTCAGTCCAGCATAGGATAAAGACAGAGGAGCCAGTCAAGGGACACAAGGCTTTCACAGCACAACAAGAAACATTGAGGACTTAGCATTAAAAGCACAGCTGGAGTTCAGTCCGATTCAATTTATTCTTATATAGCGCCTTTCACAACAGTTCGGCCCAAGGCACTTTGACAAGAGTGGGTAGCAATCAGTTATGACATCATTTATACAGTGCAGGGAAAAAGTAAAGAATGAGCGCAAGAAAACCACAGAGGAGAGGAACCAACAACTCCAAAGTAGGAAGAAAAAACCTCTGAGGTTCCAAGGTCAACTGGATGCCCCCCCCGGCACGCTAACATGTTAGAAATGAACTGTGGATACAGTGAATAAGTTACCGGTTACAGATGCCCTTTGTGTGTATGTGAAGACCTTTGATGCCTCATAGATTCAGCACCAGAGCCCCACGCTTTGCACAGATTTTTATCAGTAGTCAGAAGCCATCGATACTCCAGGCGTCCTCGTAGCTAACGCTAATCTCCCAGCCGCTCGCTCGCTGTCTCACTCGCCCGTTCGCAGCCTTGCAGAGCCGCAGCCCATCGCCCGCCCCTCCCCCGGCAGATGACGCCTTTTAGCACGTCACTGGGGGAGGGGGGAGCACGCGATAACGCCAGCGAGCAGGTGGCACGGGGAGCAGACCGGTGCCGCGCGCGGGAACCGGGAGCGGAGGACGCACGGCGGGCGCGCCTCCCACAGGCCGACCCTCACCACTGCGGGGGTCACTCAGCAAAGTCACAGCCTCCCCGATGCCACTCACGGAGCGTGCATAAGAACGCTCATGCCTCCTCGGTTCCGTGAATCCAGGATACCCCAGAAAACAGACCTGATGCTATTCATCTATTTATGTGGGGGTGTCATACGGGATTCTGGGCACGGCAGTACAACAGCAGTGTCCAGCCTGGGATTTGCATGGCGTTGCGAAATACGTACCCCCACCCCCCATGCCCCCACCTTGCTCGGTTTATTAATAGTCATGCTCATGTGACACAAGCGGGAAAATGGAGAAAACGGGCAATCTCGCCCACTGGTGTCCTCCAGGGAGCAGCTGCATTTAGACAGACGTCTTTGGTATTGACCGGCGTCTGCTCACCTTACCGCCTGGAACCCGCCGCTGGCTCCCTTCCTGGCTCATGTTTTTATTGTTGCTGTTAACTGAACCGCTACTTGTGTCCCCTCCATCTCTCCCTCCTTCTGACCTGTTCCTCTCTCCCTCCATCTCTCCCTCCTTCTAATCTGTTCCTCTCTCTTCATCTGACCCGTTCCTCTCTCCCTCCATCTCTCCATCAGACCCGTTGCTCTCTCTCTCCTTCTGGCCTGTTCCTCTCTCCCTCCATCACTTGCTCCATCTGATCTGTTCCTCTCTCCCTCCATCTCTCCCACCTTCAGACCAATTTCTCTCTCTTCATCTGACCTGTTCCTCTCTCCCTCATCTCTCCCTTCTTCTGACCTGCTCTTTTCTCCCTCCATCTCTCTGTCTGTCTGACCCATTCCTCTCTCCCTCCATCTCTCTCACCTTAAGACCTGTTCCTCTCCACCTCCTGTTGATGACAGTTCAGTTTTATGCAGTAGAAGACAACTTTTTTCAGACTGAACTAGGGAACAACCTCTTCCCCTGGCTCGCATTATTTTCACGTGAACACCAGATGGCCTAGTGGTTAAGGAATTGGGCTCTTTGCGCTCCTGTGGAGAGACCAAACCTGAATTTCACAGAAACAGTGGTGTTTATAAATAGGCAGAGGCAGGTAAAACTCCCAGCCCTTCATTATATGTTGATCATGCTCTCTGGTAAATCACAGCACTGCTGCTGATGAGGTTCGAGCACCACCGAACCTCCGTCCTGATTTCCCATGATGCTTCGGCACGCCTCTGTGGCATCTGCGGCCTCCGAAATGTCCTTGGCTGTTCTCAGGCACTATTAGAAGATCAAAACCCACGACGTTTCACCTCTGAAAACATTCCGAGGACTTTAGATGGCCGGAGTGTGACAGGAGGGGCTGTGAGGTCAGCGACGCACTCATCGGGATGTTCCAGGGAGCTGCCAGTGACCTCCAAGCTGATTGCATGCAGGTCCCGAGTTTGCCCCGTCTGCAGAATCTGCAAAGCCCCTGACTGTGTGCCTTGAATGCGGCGCTGCATTAAGTGCAGCCCTTAAAGGCCTTTGCGTAAGTCCAGCCAGCGGTCCTCTGTGGAATCCGAATACTTGCCCTTCCTGTCTCCTATTCTGCGGCCGCCACGGCTCACCTCATAACCTCTCCCCCGCGCTCTCAGTTGGTTGCGGCTGGGCGAGCGCTCAGACATTTTTTTCCAGTAGAGGGCGCTGCGCACTTTATTACAATTTTTATTTTCTCTGTTAAACCTTTTAATCCAGAGCAGCAAACATGGATCCCGCTTGATATCATACTTAAATCATTTAAGTTGAATGCTTCACTCAAGGGTATAACAGCAAGTTCCTTCTCCTCACTGCTCCCACCAGTTGGCTGTGTAACATCATCCTTAGCAGCCTGGATTATTCTGGAAGCTCAATAAATCTATGTGCAACATTAGTCTTTAGTGATCACAAAAAGCAGTGCAATGATTAATAATCATTTTATTTATCTTACTCATCCAAACTATTTATTTTTACTACCTGCCTCCTATGGCTGGCTCTTTTTACTTATGCATATACATACAAGTATTTATTTGTATGACCATTTTTTGTAATATTTTAATTATTTCTTTTTAAATTCTTTTTGTCTTCCTTTTATTGCACTGAACAAGAGCAGCAGTCCTAGTTTCACTGTGCATTTAATATTCAGTGGCAATAAAGCCTCTGTTCTGTTCTATTCTGTTCTCACTTCCCTTCCTGGCCGGGAAGATGGAGACACCTGTCACTCGGCATGGTCACACGAGCATTCAGCGAGCGCAGGAATTCAGCGGCAATAAAACGTGCAGAAAAATGACGAACTGCATCACGTGAAACTGTGCACCCCCAGCCCCTCTTCCTAACATATTGGTATGCTATTTGTGTGTGTGGCCAATTCCAGCTCATACGAGCCACAACTGGACAAAACACCCCAGTCCTCGTCACATGCCTGGGGAGTTTGTCGATTCACATCTGTGTTGGCATCTTAGCGCCCTCTGCAGGCCACCCGGAGCATGTCATATAGATGTGAGTCTCACTACCACACGCTGCTGTAGAAGCTAGATTGTAGAGCAGGTTACAGTGCGGGAAGGGAGTTCTGTGTGTCCGTGGTGGTAACAGCGCTATAAAGAAAAGCAGACTCCTTCCGGGAGGTGACCCGTCCAGCTCGGACCCATAGGAGAGACACTTGGTGCCGGTGAAGCGAGGATAGCAGGCCAGACTCCTTTCCTTGGATGCTCTGGGAGAACAGACTCAGGGAAGGGGGACAGAGTTGCCTGAGGATGAATTAAGGCCCAGGAATTAATTACACATCCTTAATTTCCATTCCTCCTCTGGCTATCTGATGGCAGTCATTGCCATGGAGGAATGCGAGGCCCTCCCTAGCATCTCAGCTCCAGTTCACGGCTGGTGGGGGGGGGGTCACAAGCTCTTTTTCCTGGAATGATCCGCTCTGGAGTATTTTCAGTCGGAAGCGCTGGCGTAATGGAGCGGACGCTGCCCATTCCCTGCACATTTACGGCCTGATGGTTTCTCTCTAGCTACGAAATAACCCCTAAGATGATGGGGATGGACTCTGCGATGGGATGGCGGGTGACTGGGCTCGAGGGTCCCGCTCTGGCCCCTGCGAGGCATTCAGTAACAGACGGCACGGGCAAAGCCACAGGCCAGATCCGGCCGGCATATGGCCGCCAGTGCCAGCTCTGATCCTTGCAGTGGAGGGAGATGGGGGTGGGCTGTTGTTTGATTGGCAGGACCTGTGGCCAATCAGATTCGTGTCGGCAATCACGCAATCATGCACACACACAGAGGCTCGGGAACATAAGCCAAGGAATAAAAATACAGTCTCTGCATGCTTTTCCTTTCATGGAGCTATATTTACTAAATTCTGATTGGCAGTCAGGGTAACTGTTTCACATATATTGTTATTAACATCCCAGGTACCTGTTCAGCATAAGCAGTAGGAAGATGGATGGCTGTACGTTTAGGAGTCAAAGCAGGGATAGCTACTGAATCCCTAAGGTTCTATTAATATGTATTTCAGACCAGTCATTCACTGTCTATTTCTCTGTGTACCTTCCTCTGCACTTTATCTCCAGAAGATCAGCCTCAGATGATTTAATTAAGATTTAATTAAAGGTCCATGTAGGTGGCTTGTATATTTAGGGTGTGTGGGTGGGTGCTGCCCTTCTACAAGACTTTTTGTCCAGGCAGAATCCCAGATCCCAGATCCGCGCATTTGCCAAGAACAATAATGACATTGACATTGCAGGAGGATTTTGTTAAACGTCAGCAAAGTTCACCCCCCTCTCCCATCCCCCGTTAGATGGACACGACGCCCAGGTTGGTGCCGCGCCCAGGAGCCACAAAATGGTACTGTGGGAACACCCAATTACCCGTCTGAGCGACTATCGCCCATAAAGCCTTGGGTCGCCGGCTTCGCCCTCGCATCATCCCGAGAATTACTGCAGCGTTCAGCCCTGCAGGGCTTTCTGTCGACCGGGGCTGTTTTCTCTCCCCGCAAAGATGGGAATAATGATTGTTATTTCAGTTATTTTTTGTCAGTTAAAAAAATGGATGAATTGTGCACCTGAGAATCGGGCGTTTTCATTGTCATAAGCGAAATAAAGTCGCATTTCATGGCGCAGCTGTAGCGCTGTCCAGCGGTTTCTGTATAATATAAGTAATTTCTTGTGGCGCTGATAGGGACACAACGAAAACACGGCTCCGAAAATGCCAACACAAACTGTAACCTCATTAAGACACACCATTATGTTCTTTTGCTGGGCAACTTACCCCTGCAAGCATGGGTTATTCACATCAACAGCAATTAATTTTATTTTTGTTTTCGGTCTTTCAAGGACAGCTTGTACATTGAGACAATTATTTAAATTTAATTGAATTAATTACTCCTTTGAGTCTGTCTCTCTATTATTAGTCATTGCGACACTGCATTATAATTAGCTTTAACAAAATGAGGTTTGTCTTAGTTCAATATGTTCGCATTTCATCTACGGTGTACAAACACCTATTAAAAAAGATCCTGACAAAGTATACCAGTATGTTTAGTATTTTAACTACTAACGTTCGCTATATTATGAGGCTTATATTTTCGGTATGCTGTATCGGCGTACTTTATCTTATAGTACAAAAAGCAGCGCACATCTTGCTCTGCTTAGTAATGTCAGCTACTCCGTCAGGACTTCGGGTGGTGCGCCTGTAGGCGGCGCTGTTCCTCTCGGTCTCCTTTTCTTCAGTCCACGTAACCTGCGACTTTCGCACTATGATACGTGGCCGGGTGCCGTCGTCACTTCCGGTTCTCCTGCGCTGTCTCGGTGGCCGTCAGGTTTCGTCGGTATCGGTGCGATGGCGGCGGTACCGGCAGCGCAGTCCCTCCGGGTGTCTGAAATCCGGGACCCGGCCGCCTTGTTCGAGCGCTACAACACGGAGGAGATCCGAGCCATAGAGCGCAAGGTCCGGGGGGAGATCGAGCAGAAGAAAGAAGAGCTGCGGCAGATGGTGGGCGAGCGATACCGGGACCTGATCGACGCCGCGGACACCATCGGCGAGATGCGGCAGTGCTCGGGTAGCGTGGTCCTGTCCATCCAGGACATGTACCGGTACTGCAGCAAGCTCAAGCAGGGGAAGAGCCAGGCTCCGGCCGGCAGCAAGCAGGAGGTGAGCATGTCCTTAACGGCGGGCCGGCTGTCATCTACGCAGATAGGTCCTATTTATGTGACCTGCGTTAACTGGGCAAGCAGCTCGGTAAAGTAAATTCATGTGTTAGATTTAGAGTCGGAAACTTTCCATGGGAATTAACGGCCTATAGCAGGGAGCTTAAATGTAGTTGGGGGGGGGGAAACATCTTGATGGCACTAATAATGACATCATTGTGTAACCGAGTGCTTGTGAGTAATTATGTGAGTAAAAACACCCCAAAATAAGCATCCGGATCAAAACGCCCTGTTTATACGTGAAATTCTATGTTGTACTATTCATACAGCTTGCTTTCTTTGCCATATCTGATAGTTGGCACAGAGTTCAATATTTCCAAATTTTCCCAGCTTAACTTCCCATGGAAAGTTTAGTGAAATTTTCCACCCCTTTGCAACCCTCATTAGATTGCATGTTTCAGTGCAGTGTTAGAGTTTTAAGTGTTTTCCTATTACTCTACAAGCTTTTATATTCGGTAATAATATGAGTCGGTGTTCCCGCGTCCAGGGGACCCAGAAGCAGTTGCAGGAAAAGTTCTTCTGCATGGCGGCGCAGATCAAGCTGCTGTTGGAGATCCCAGAGCGCATCTGGAGCTCCATGGAGTCCTCACAGTACCTGCGGGCCACGCAGCTCTACCTACTGTGCTGCCACCTGCACGGGCAGCTGCACCTGGAGGGTGGCGGGCCGCACTACAGCCCCGTGCTCACCCGCTTCCCCATCCTTGTGCGCCAGGTCGCTGCTGCCGGCCACTTCAGGTGAGCGATTTCTAATTTTCTTTAAAATATTTTTTTGTTTTTTTTATAACACTTCTCTGGGCCGTAATATCGCTAATTGTACCGACAGGTCCACCATCTTGCTGGAGAGCAAATCCCTGCTGCGTGGCCGGGCTGTATCCGACCAGGCCATCGCAGACGCGCTGGCGTCCACCATGCTGCTGGAGGGCAGCTCGCCTCGCCAGGCGCTGGCTGATTTCCTCCTGGCCAGGAAGGCGTCCATACAGCAGCTTCTCAACCAGCCACAGCATGGTACCCACACCGTTTTGGGGGAGGCTGCCTATTAGCCCTTGATGTTAATGAATTTAACACGGAAACATTCCGAGCCTTGTTGTTTGCTGTTTTTTTAGAATAGCTTTTAAAAGAGTGACATCAGTGCGATGGCGTTTCTATACCATTTCGACTGGGGGACAAGACTGGGGTCAGTTGTTCTGTTGGGGGGGAAGACGCGTTTGACATTAATGTCCTCCAAATATGACTTACACTAGATTGCCAGCATTAAGAAGCAAAAGGCCATTTTGAAAACTGATAAGTTATTTATGCAATGCTTTGCAGTCACATTTTATAGTTTTTACAAATATTTAAATCGCTCCGATTTCTTGTTTACTGTCTTGCTTCCACAAGCTTGATTTTTTTTTAAAAGTCGTTAACTTGGCTTTCCATCAACTGAAGCAACTCGACCACCCGGCCCCCCCCATTAAGAATCCGTCAGGATAATGTGCATATGTTTGTGTTTCACCTGTTCCCAGCGCAAAAAGTATTTAGGGGGGGACAGGGGGTGCCATGCATATTGTCACGAGGGTACTGTTCCCCCCCCCAGAACTGCCCCTGCATGAGGGTTAAATATGCCTTTCTGTACATGACCTTAGTTTGTCAATGGTCTGTCAGACAGGGTCCTGTGTTTTCCTCGCAGGGGCGGGCATTAAGACCCAGGTGTGTTCTCTGGTGGAGCTCCTGGTCACCACGCTGTACCAGGCATATGCTGTCTTCTACCTGCCGCCCGAGGGGCTGCCGCAGGACCCGTGTCTGAGCTGCGGCCTGCTGTTTTCCACCCTAGAGGGCGCCACCTCATCCAAGCCGGCAGGTAGGATCCACAGTCGCAGCTATGACAACCCTGGGTGTTGTTGTTAATGATGTTTGTATTCTCTGCTTCCCCAGGTGGTAGGAACAGGGTACTCCAGGAGGACATGGCCCCAGGGGGCTGGTTCCGGTATCTTCCGCCCTCTGTTACAGAGTTCCAGCCCGCCCTGCGCTCACTGGCCCAGCCGATCCAGAGGGAACAGCTCCGTGATTCACTGCAGCAGTGGATTGACACGTGAGTGCCACCCCGGCAATTATTTTTAACGGGTCTGTTAACAAGATGGAAGGGGTTGTGCCGAACAGTAAGGAGCAGCACCAAACGGAACGTTTGGTGCGGCAGGTGTAAGGAGGACATCCGCCAGGCCGTTGGCGGCCTGCTGGTGTACGTGAAGAGCCTTAAGGCGCTGGCGTCCATCCGTGACGCTGTCTGGGACCTGCTGGCCAGCGACTCCGTCAGCCAGAACTGGGACATGGTCTGTCAAAGGCTGTTGGGGCGCCCCCTAGCCTTCTGGGAGGACTTTCTACAGCAGCTCTTCCTCCAGAGACTCCAGGTGAGTGGGGGGCAGACTTTACTAGGTGTGTGTCTATGTGGGGGTGTGTGTTTTTGTGTCAGAGACCACATTCAGTATTTTGGGTAAAACGTCAAAACCTCTCAGCTGTCAGCAAATGTTTCACCACCTGCTTCAAAATACAGACAAAACTGTTTCAAGTCTCTGCCCGGGTTCCATGTGTGTGTGGTTTGCATGTTCTTCCCATGTCATTGTGGGGTTTCCTCTGGGTACTTCGGTTTCCCCCCACAGACCAAAAACATGCTGAGGCCGATTGGAATTGCCAAATTGCCCGTAGGTGTGCATGTGTGAGTGAATAGTGTGTGAGTGTGCCCTGTGATGGGTTGGCACCCCATCCTGGGTTGTCCCCTGCCTTGTGCCTGTAAAAGGCGGGATAGGCTCCGGACCCCCCCCGGTGATGCTGAACAGGACTAGCAGCTACAGAAAAAGGATGGATGGATAGTAATAAAGAAAAAGACGTTAACTATCATGTACCTCACTTGGGAACTGTTTTGTTTGTATGTATGACACTTCTCCTTCTTTATAATAATAATAATAATAATAATAAGTTCAACTTATATACCGCCTTTCACAATCCCAAGGTCGCTTTACACAAAAATAAAACAATTTATGCTGTTTTTTTTTTTCACATATACAGCCATGTTTAAGCGTGCATGCTGGGATGTATGGGTAATGTGTTGGGGAGAGGGAGACCTTGGCAGAGTGATGCAAGGGATTTAATCACTCCAGTTGCTCCAGGGTTACTGGTTTCTGGCTGAGCCTGTGCTGTGACCCCTAAACTTGCGCTTTCACGGAGAGAATGATGGGATAGGAGAAAACAGTGTCTCCATGGGGATATGCTTACTTCTATTCTATTCCAACAGTCTCTAATAGTCAGCTTTGTATAGCTGTTAGTGCCCTGAAGTGGTTAAGCTACACCACTTCTATGGTGCTGACCCCCTGCCCCCCCACCTCTGTGCCCCCCACCTGTCTGCTCAGGCGCTCACACAGGAGGCCATGGAAGGGATCTCCGCCAGCTGTAGGCAGCTTCTGTCTACATCACTGCAGGAGCTGGAGGCGGGTGCAGTTCCTGGAGATTCCAGCAGAGCGGCGCTGTTCGAGGGCGATGTTGCCTCCTTCTTGTGGTCAGAGTCGCCAGGCGACCTGCCAAATGATGCGGCGTGGGTGAGTGCGTCCCTGCGGGGGGCACCAGTCCCGGGCCACCCCGGTGGGCTGGCCATGAAGACACGCGCCGTGACACCCCGTGTTCAGGCCTTCTGTGCCAGCCTGGACGCTCGCCTGCGCCTCCAGTTGGACGACCTGCAGCACTACCTCCCCTTGGAGTCCGACGGGGCTCCACCCCCCTCCACCGGGCTGGGGCGGTTTGCCGACGCCAGCGTCGTCGAGGAGACCCTGCGTCTTCGGTGCCTGCACTGCGTGCGGGAGGTTCTGGCACTGGTGCGCTCCGAGTTAGATGCCACGCGAGAACGCAGTGGGCTGATGGCCACCCCTCCCGTCCTATTCATGGCCAGGCTGTGCCAGTCCATGGCTGAACTCTGCCCTAACCTGCAGAGGTGCATCCTGGGAAATGAGGGGGCCAGAGGCGGCGGGGGTGGTTCCGTAACCAAGGGGCCCCCCCGGCAGGCCAAGAAGCTGGGCAAGGTTGGCTCCAAGGCGGCAGAGGTGAGCCCTGCCCAGACGGTGTGGGCTGGCCTGAAGGAGGAGCTCCTGTCCTGTAGTATGGAAGCCTATCGTGTCTGGAGCTCCGCCCTCTCCAAGGTTCGGTTTAGATTTATATAGCACCATTCCACTCTAATTAAGAAGCCGCTGTGAAATTTCAGCATGACTTAAAGATGCCGGTATCAGTATCGCACTGGTGTCGCCCCTTACCTGTCCCACAGGTGCTGGTGCAGCGATTCGCCTCCCAGCTGCACGCCGACTCTCACGGCTCCATCCTGGAGAGCACCACAACCTGGGAGGAGCTGGAGATCCAAGAGGAAGCCGAGTCCGGGAGCAGTGTCACCTCCAAGATCCGCCTGCCTGTGCAGGTGAGAGCAGGGGGGGGGATACCGTTACCACAGTGACCAGCCAGGTGACCTCTGACGCTGTGGCTCGGGGCGCGTGAGTTTGCGTGAGCTATCACTGTCCTGTTCCTCCCACAGCCCTCCTGGCACGTTCAGTCCCTGCTCTTCCACCTATGCCTGGAGGTGAACCGGGTCGGAGGTCATGCTCTGCCGTGGGTCACCTTGCAGGAGTTGCTGCGCGGCTGCTTGGATCAGGTGCTGAGCGAGTACGAGAGACTCGTTAAGGAGGCCCGGAACAAGGTGTGTCTGTCTGCTCACGCCCTGTGACCTTTGACCTCTGACCTCCGACCTCTGACCTCTAACCCTGACTCCTCACATCTCCCCTTCCCCAGGACTCTGCCACCTCCGTGACACAGAACCGGGCCCTGCAGCTGCTCTTCGATCTGCGGCACCTCAGCACTACCCTCGGCGTCCGGCTAGAGGATGGCAAGGCAGCCCGCTCGGCCCAGGACCCCAGGTAGTCCCACACCGGGCTAGGACGCTGCTGGCTCTTACTGTTCCTTGTGTGCTCAGCCCCTCTCGTTCCACAGGATCCAGGACGTATGTGACTCACTGGAGAGCTTCGTTGACCCGTTTGACCTCGACGTGTTCACGGTGCCCCTGAACAGCAACCTGACCCGACTGGCTCAGAGGACCTCGGTGCGTCTATCCATATGCCTGTGTTAATGTTGGATTTTGTTAGTTACGGACAAAAATAAATCAGGGCCCTTTGCCCTTGCCCCGTGTCCCGGTTCCTCTGTGTGATCCGTTTTGTTATGGGCAGGTCCTGCTGGGCTTGCTTTCTGGACCTGAGCGCCCATTCACCCCCCGGACCGGGAGCGGCAGTGCCCAGGAGCCGTCCAACATCCTGCCCCTAGTGAGCAGCCAGTTTCGGTAAGGGACCCCAGCACATGCGGTGAGCAGGCATGAGGTGTCGATCACAGATCTGCAGCTGATTTGACTGGATCTGTTTACATTCTGAGCCTGATCCGTCTTCTAGGTATACAGATGACGACCTTCTCGTTGTTCGTTTGTCTGCCCCAGGTTTGGTCTGCTGCCTCTCAGTATGACGACGTCACGAAAAGCCAAGTCCGTCACCCGGGGAGCGGATATCACCCGACCCCTGGTCAGTATGTGGGGTGGGTGGGGGTCATCAGCTTAAACTAACTGTCATGCCAGTTTGGGTCCAGAAGCATCACTTCTTTTGTGAGCCAGCAGGTGGCAGCACGGTTAAAGAAATGACCCTAAAACTGTCAGATTCTACTCCCATAGAGAGTTCTGCTATAAATAATTTTTTTTGTACAAAACGGACGCGGAGCAGTTTAATATATCCAGCACTTTTTGTACTCCTGAGCAAATGCACCTTGTGAAACGTCAGCTGCCTGGATGAACATAAGATGTGAATGTTGCTCCGGTACCTGGCTGAGATGTGTGCCACTCTCTCCGCCTCCAGCTGCTCTGAGAGCAGTGTCCCTGTGGAAACGAGGCCCCACCCTCGGATGTCATGGCGACGGGTGACCGTGTGGGTTTGCGGTGTGCCCCTCTGGGGATTCCCCCTTTGGCCGGCCGCGTTGCTGGCACTGTTGCTTCTGTTTGGCGCATTCAAGGCGCTCCCTGTCTGAGCTTCTCCCATTGATGGCTTGGGTGTTTTGTAGACAAGATGCTGCATGGATTTTATATTCTGCTTAAATGGATCTTAAATCTTTTCTCATGAAGCGACTAAAGCCTGTTTTTCCACTTCTGTGCCATGTTATTTTAAGTGTGTGTTTTGTGAGTTTGTCTTGTTGGTTCAACTCATCTGCCCCCTAGTGGCCACTACATGAAAATGCACATGTCGGATGATGCATGCAGAACAGAAACACAGACGGTGCTCTGCTCAACAGACCCTCCTCTTTGTGATGCCCCACCCCTATGTTCTCTGCCCCAGGCCACGCCCACCACCGCCCCATCTGTAGAGGAAAGCTTCCGGCCAGGAAACCTCTTCAGACAGCTGGCCAATCAGGAAGAGGAGTCTGCCACACCCTCCCTCTTCAAACTGGGCTGGCTGTCTGGCATGTCCAAGTGAAGCTGAGTGTTTTTTTTTTTGTTTTTTTTTATGGGGCAGGGTTTAAAGTGTACAAAGGCTTTGTAAGATACAGTTGTGTGAATATATCATAAGACATTTCACACTTGAAGTTTTTGGTTTTATTTAAAATCCGAGTACATGATTTCTTACCCTTGGCCTGGACACTCTACTCCCACACACAACCCTGTGACCTCATTCCCGGCGTTAAAACTAACATAATCCCAGATCAAGATGCTTAGCTGTTTCACTGGCTCTTGAATTGTTTTTTCCATGGCAACGCGAGTGGGTGAAATACAAACAACATTACCCAGAAGTGAAAACCCGCTTGACATTTCTTGGAATGTGCTACCTGAGTACGCACACACACAGACACACACACAGCTTCATGATGCAGGAAGGTGAGTCTAATATTCCTCAGGTCACAGGCGATGTGGCAGGAAGTGATTCTCCAACAAGCACCCCCCCCCATCTTCATATGGGCAGGTATTCAGAACCATCATCTGACCACTGTCACCAGCTCACAAGCAGTGATGTTACATGCCCAGAGGAGGTCATGCTCACCTTTACCACAAGGATGTCAGCACATGCTTTGCTTATATTTTAAATAGTCGGTGTGTGGCTCAGCAGCTTCGGCATTGTGCCCATGATTGAAAGGTCATTGGTTCTAATCCCACCGTTGCCAAGGTGATTTCAGCATTGGGTCCTTGAGCGAGGCCCTTAATTCCCAGTTACTCCAGGGACTGTCTGACCTGCTTTCTCAATTGTACGTCACTTTGGATAGAAGTGTCTGCATTTTTGAAATCAGGAAACCAATAACGCTAAATACTACTTCTTTCCATTTTCAAAGCAAGGATATGCCCAGACCCACTAGATGTTCTCCTTCCATGATAATCCAGAACTGGGCCGGCACATTTACAGTAAGCCGGTACCATGGTAACAGCCAGGAAGTGACACAGTCAGAGGGTGTGTTCACGTTTTTTTTCTATTTTAGTACAAGAAAATACACAGCTAAATGAAAAGAACTATTTCCTGGACTAAGCTGCCTGCTTAATTCATAAATATCTACCCCCAGCCATTCATAGGTGTTAAGCACTGAAGAACCAGTGTGAGACATTTAATTTTAGACTGACGACTTCAGTTCATGCTGGTCACATCTTCACTGACATACGGTGTCAGAGTTGTGTACTTAATGCCCCATTATTTCACTTGTATACTATTTATTGAAATCGGCTTATGAAGATGGCCTCCTATGTAACTGCGGGGGCCCTGCCTAGCTGAGAGGGGGTCTGGCTCTGCCAGGAGAGTTTACAAGACTTCTCTGGACTATTCTGCTCACCGTGACGGGAACGCGGCCCTTTCCGGTACCTCCTGGTACGGCTCCGCAGAGGAAAAAGCAAGTTAGTGTTCAGTGTCAAGACTGGACAAAGAATATAGCACAAATAAATACGTTAATCTCATTAGTCTTTATAGCCTGAAGCTGTAAGCCACAGGGCAACACAAACACTACATGCTTACATCACAGTATACATTTATGCTGATCGCTGCTGTTTACTCGTCTAATAATTCATGACTGACTTTTTTTTTCTTTTTAAATAACCCCTGTAAATGCACTAATGCCCCCTTAAATTATAGCTAGAGTGCGAAGTGCTGGAGTGATCTCAGTTAATCTGAGTTGTACTGGGACAACATCAAGCTTTATAAGTCGCTTTCAGTTGCTTTGGATCAAAACACATTTGTTACAATGATAATGTGACAACATCTCTGCATGTTATGTTTGTATTCATAAATAACAGTAGGAGCCTACACTGGAAATTCTCCACTCTTCTAAGATGCTCTCTAATTTCCCACAAACACCCTGATGTTGAGAGCAGGTTCTGACTCCGCCCCATCCGGGTGCTGGGTGCATGTCATTGGTTGGCTTAGTTCTTGAGGTTATTGCGACGGTCCAGCTTGCTCATGACCTGCTTGATGTCCACTGGCCCGCTAGCGGCCAGCTTGGCCTTCTCCTCCTGCGCCTGTTGGTGCAGGATGACGGGGTGGATGCCCGGCTTGCGGTTCCTGGCATTCTCCTCCAGTTTTGCGTTCCTGTGGTCGGGGTGGGTAGGGAGAATGTCGTCCTGACATTGTCTCTGTTTTATGACGACTTTCAGGCTGCTGCTGGCAGGTGTGGAGCTTAAACTAAACCTGCAGTGTTTATCAATAACAAGAACGCAAAGAGCGTATTTGTGTTCTTGGCAAGAGCGTTCTTGCTAAATTGCCTTCTGAGGAACGAACTTGAGACACAAGGAATCATGGGATTGTTCTCAGAGAGGATGCAGCCGACGCATCCTTGATATTTGGGGTGGGGCAAGAAGGTTTTTACTACTTTCTGCCCTTCTGTTCCTAAGTATTGGAACACAAGAGCGGTCCAGCATATCAACGCATACTGATAAACACCCCTATCCTTGGAAGGGACTGCTGTTGAGCCTTTCGCCAGACTAATTCATATATTCTGTATAAATAGGTCAGATTAACTTGCTTTGAGGGATCAGAGGGAATTAATGGTGTAATTAAAGAGCTGCGATCATCTTACGTGAACTTGTGCTCCTCTGGGGAAAAGGCCCTCTTCTGCATTTCCTTGAAGACTGGAGACTTCATGTATCGCCCGAATGTGTCCTGCGAAGCAGATGGCGCCAGTTACCATGGCAGCTCGTGGATGATGGCACCTCCTTGTGAGGGGGAGAGTGCCTCACCTTCCTCATGAGCATGAAGATGTGTGTCTGTGCCGCGTCCAGCACGTAGCGATGGGGGTGCACCAGCCCCTTTACCGTCACGTCCATCGTCCTGCCATCGATGTTGATCCATCGTGGCGCCCCTGGTGCCAGGAAGGTCCTGTGCATGGATATGTTCAATATATGCAAATGTGACCACATATTAATGCATATTTATTAGCCAAATGCAAATAACTACAGACTGATAGTAGGTGTGGACTGTTGTGAAATGGAGTCTCCTGGATCTGATAGTGAAATGAGGGAGAAAGTCAAACTTCCCGTGGGGTTCCAGAGTTTCCCCACGGAGCCTCAACCGGCTGGCTCACTTGTAAATATTCTCCGCTTTCTCCTTCATGGCGTCCGCCGAGCCCCACTTCAGGTCCTCGCAGGCTTCCCAGAATGCCAGGTTTTCCCCTAGGGGCCAGAAATGTACCCAGAATGTCAAAGGTGCGTGCTTTGGCATTTCGGTCCCCCTCCACTCCCACGATCCCTACCGCCATACCGCTGAACTCCTTCTTGAGGAAGAGCCGGAAGTCGGCACGGCCACAGGGGTCACTCAGCAGATCCATGAAACTGAAGGTCCAGCGTTCCACCCTCATGCGGGTGGGGGCCTCCACTCTGAAGAGCACACAGGTATATATTTATATACGCACATATAATAAGCACTGCAGAATATGTTCAGTATTGTAATGGAGCTACTAGCTCATGGGAGTTTTACTTGCACAAAAATGTTCTGAGGGCAGAATGAAAAATGATTGGTTCAGAGAGAGAACCAATCAGATTGTAGAGGAGGTGGGTCCAACCAATCCGATGTCTCACCTCTTCTAGTTGCTTGGATTTGTCTCTGAACAAATTTTTCGTTCTGCCCTTAGAACATTTTTGTGCAAGTAAAACTCCCACAATCGATTTACCGTGGCATGTTCAACTCCCAGTAGGTGATGTCATCGGTCAACCAAGGGTTGCTAGGGAGACAGGGTGCCAGGAACGGGTCGTGGTTCTTGTACATGCCTGAGAACTTCACCATGCTGCCGTGGCATTGGAGAAACCAAAAAAGGTCAGGGGGTAATATGTTACACCAGTGTGTCAACCCAGTCCTCAGGGACACTGCCAGCCTCCAACGCACCAGCTCCAGGTATTTGGTCTTCTTGATTGGCTGGGAGGACTTTCTGGGGGTCCCCGAGGACTGGGTGGAGAAAAACTGTTACATGACTGACAGGTAGTACTTAACTAGCTTGCTGTAGTACCTTCTGCCCATCTTGTAAATGATAATATTTATAAACATATAGGACCACAAGCCTATTCATCTCATAAAATTATACGAAATCATGCTATGTTAAAGTACAATAATATTCATCCATCTTCTAGCAGCTCAGCTTGGTCAGTGATGCAGGACCATTCATGGTAAAATTATACAGAAATGCAGGAGCTCCCATCAGGTAGCCTTTCCAGGAATCTCACACTGAGAGGGAGACAGACGATTTGACCCTGGGCCTCATGAGGTACTGGGAGTTGAAGATGATCTACGGAAGAAAGAAGACAGGTGGCACTGAGGATTCGGACAGCCGAAGAGGTTACAGCGAGAAGCCGGGATTCATCATAACGCTGCTATTATCTTATAAATGCCTGTCTTTAGACCGCTGTTCATTGATGCACCAGCACACATTTACATGAAGCCATTACTGCCTCTGGGATATTTCACACACCCACCCCCCAACCGTGTTATAAAGAGGAACTTACGATTCGCCTGTAGTAGTCCACAGTTTTTTTCTGAAACAGAATTAGGACAGACAGGTGGATGTTCAGTGACAGCAAACGGGAGCCCTGCCCTACAAACCGCTGCCGCTGGCTCAACAGGCAGTTTAATGTCTGTTAAATTATAGCAGTGACGTTTTTACCCATTTAATGTTAATTTGAAAAATCAAGTGTGTCGTTTTCTTTCTCTCTCCCTCCCTCTCTCTCTCCCTCTCTCCCAAACCTTTAGGAATGGAATAGGAGCTTGTGTCCCATTAAGTATTTGTGTGCTGCGTCTTTCTCTGGCTCACTATCCTCCTTTGAACATATAAGATGGAAAAGCAGAATATCTGCAGAAAAAAGAGAAAAGAAAGACATAAGCACAGACTCCAATAAAAGGTTAAAAAAAATAAGCTGGATTACAGACATTCGATCTATTGTATCCAGTGCAGGGTGATGGGGGCCTGGGGCCCATCCCAGACAGCACAGGGCACCTATCGGACAAAGCTTTACTTGGGAGGCCCCATTTCAGGTAATTCGGGGGTCCTATTCAACTGCCTATTCTACCTAAAGCTAGAGCTGACCGTGTTTTTGCCTGTACATAAACATTTCAATTTGATGTATATGGCTATATTTCTTTATTATGTATAATTCTGTGTATTATTCTAATTTATAAATTGTATATATGAATATGAAATATATACACTCACCTAAAGGATTATTAGGAACACCATACTAATACGGTGTTTGACCCCCTTTCGCCTTCAGAACT
>JAAGVU020000044.1:16963942-16978945 GCA_011763525.2 Mormyrus iriodes | reverse complement strand
TTGGTTGATTAGATAATTGCATTAATGAGAAATTGAACAGGTGTTCCTAATAATCCTTTAGGTGAGTGTATATATGTTTTTGACGTGACTTTGTCTGGGCCCCCTTATGCTGATTGGGGCCTTGCCAGCCGCATAATTTGCCTATGCTTGAATCCGGCCCTGGGTGGGATGCCACGCATCGTAAAGGTCAAAGGTCAAATGGTGCCATGTTGAAAATCCTGTTAGTGGCTGTGAGCTGAGGGACAGCATGAGCTCTCATGGTCACTCTCCTGGTCTTCCCCCTTCTCCTCACCTGTTACCTCCTCCATGTTGGGGTCAACCAAGCGGTCCAGGCCATAGTCCATGGCGCTGATGGTGTCTGGCTGTTGGAACAAGCACACACAAACATCTTCCTTCCTGTGCCTCTCTCTCTCCATCACCCCGCCCCCCCCGCTTCACCCGACCCAGGCAACTCGCTCTCTTTGCGGCTTCACTGCCACAGTGCACTAACAACCTCCCCCCCCCCGAAGTTCGCCCGGGGTCACCCCCGCGAGTGTTAAACACGACCAAGGCAAGGTGGTGGCGTGGGGGTTCTTTTGAACTCTCGGTGGGGCGGGGTCTCCAAGAGGTGGCCGGGGGGGGATGGTGGCCTCAAGTTTAAGCCTTTCATCAGTGAGTGCCTGCAGTGATGGTAAACCCCCCCCCACCATGGGAAGCCCCACTTTTAGAAATGGGGGGGGGGTGATCTGCACACTCAACTGCGGTACCCCCATTCACCTCAGTGCCTATTTTTAACCATGACCTTTAATGCAGAAGATACCTGCCTGAGCTCTGACACTAAACCCCGCAAAGTTGCTCCGGAGGCCAGCGTCTCAGCCAGCTTCACTGATGACTGAAACAGGGGCTGCTGCACTCTCACAGGCCCGACTGCCGTCAAGTTCCTGTTTGCCGACCAGCTATATAAACAAGTGGCTGGATTCCTCTAAGGGACGTTCTGTTTATGTCTCCACATCAAATTGTTTTGCTGACTGATGCCCTGGAGATGTAGCTGCTAACCTCGGCCATCTCTCTCTCCCACTTTTCTCTTTTTCTCTCTCCCTCCTCCCTCTCTTTCTCTATCTCCCTCCCACTTTCTCGCCCCCCCCCCCCAGCTTTTCAGCCCACATACTCACAGGCGGCCGCTGCACCACCCAGTACGCCCTCTCCTGGTAGTCGAGCACTTCGCGGTCTGCCTTCTTCCTCTCCTTGCCAGCCCTGATGGCGGAGGGCAGGGGGCGGAGAAGTCACTTGGGAACCAACGATAAACACTTGGGAAGCAGACAACCGGGCTGTTTCTGCTCCGGTGCCCTTTTCACAGGGAAGTTTATACAGCGTAAGAGCTAATGGGCGTGTCTGCTCAAGCGTCTTTGGCGACGGGCCCCGTGACCTCGTTGGGCCCCCGGTGACATGCGGCCCGGCTTGGGAACTTGGGGAACACCAACCTATACTGCTCCTTGGCCTGAGCCACGACGAAATCCCATTTGTGGTTCAGCCATTTATGTAGCCTGTCGTAGTGCTCCTAGGGGCAGAAACTGGAGTTACTCAGGCCCCAGGGATCACAGAGGGAGGTGGGCGGAGCCTGCTGCGCACAGAGGCCTGACAGCCGTCCTCACCTGCTCATACAGCTCCAGAACACCCTTCTTGCGCATATTCCTCTTCGCCAGGTAGATGGCTTTGAGGAAACGAACAAATCATTTTTCCTATGTACCTAGCTTAACAGAACTTACAATCTGACACAGCTACCATGACAACATGCATCTGTGGGACACTGTGTTTAATAAAGGAATATGTCTGAGGTGGTATTAAGGTCACCTATGTACAGCTCTGGAAAAAAATAAAGAAACCGCAGCACAATTTTGTGTTTCACTCATTTCTCAGTTTATGGCTGTGCGTCTGTGAATAATGTATATATTTATTGCGAACTGCAGCCTGGCTCTTCCCTGTTTCGCATTAATGAAGGGCTTCTTTCTTTCTTGCTTTATGGGACTTCATTCCTGCTTCTAGGAGCCTGATACGAACTGTCCTAGCAGTGCACTGCACACCTGCACTTAATGTTTCCCATTCCTTTTGAAGGTCACTTGAGGTCATCCTCTGATTCACAAGGCAGGATAAGTTAATGCTCATCTCTGGCGTTAGAGAGTCACTTCCTCCCTTTACATGGTCGTTCCCAGTGTCTCCTGCTTCACCTTATACTTGTGTACTACTTTCTTAGAAACTTTGAGCCTGGAAGCAGCCTGCCTCGCAGTATAGCCTTCTGCCAGCAGAACCAGGATTAAACCAGGATTTAAAAATGCAGACTCTTAAAAAAAATTAAGTGGTCTCTTAATTATTTCCAGAGCTGTTATGACATAGTGGTAGATGTTAGTACTGTACAGTATGAACCATTTATTTGCATAACTGTTTCGCTCAGTGTTTCTCAACCCAAACAGTTCACATTTTTACTCCCTTCCAGCTCCCAACACACCTGTAGCTGGTATTCAGTGTTCTTAATTGCTTGATCGTTTGGTTCAGTGTGTGCTGAGAGCCGGGGGGGGGAGTCACTAGGGACTGGATTGAGAAACACTGGTTTACCTATTATCCTAGGTATTGAATCACCCACCTTCTTCCTTAAACAATTATCCAGTGCAGGGTTGCAGTCTTAATGATGCACTATATAAAGCACCTATGAGTACAACCGCTATAGCTTATTTTGTTGTTGTAGCATTTAGTAATGAGCCTCTACAGTCTACAGGGGGCAGTATACCATAGTCAGTGTCTTCTGCACACCAATGCTGAACAGGCCAGAAGTAGGGGGTCTGGGGAAAAAAGCGGTTAGTGGTCAGTGCGAACAGCAGATGGGATGGGGGGGGTGACGATGGGATTTGAGGCTGAGCGCGAGTCCGTCCAAGTTTGTGTGAAAACGTTAGCGTGATAAGTGCAGTAGTGCCAGTGGCTATCATTAGTACCTGTGCCAGTATGTTAGATTTTAAGATCAGAGGTGAGAAAAACCTGAAAGTGATACAAGGGGGCAGTGTGTGGCTCAGTGGGCTAAGTGTCTGTGCCTGTGATTGGAAGGTTGCTGGTTTGAGCCTGGTTTTGGCCGAGTAGTCACATGACCCCTTGTCCCCACATAGGCCCCTGAGAGAGGCTGTTAACCCCACCCTCCCTGGCTGTGCTGCAGGTGGCTGCCCTTTGCTGCCAGGCTTGCTCTCACATATATAGGTGTCATGGAGCGCAAGGTGGGGTAGGTGAAAAAAAGAATTTCCCTACAGAGGTCAATAAAGTGTCATCACCATTATTTTAACTGCCTTTTGGATGTGTAAGAACTAAATTGTATGGATGGAAATAGTTAACAATCGTGTAGCACAGCGTTTCCTCATCCGGTCCTCAGGAATCCACAGTCGGTCCATGTTTTTGCTCCTTCCCATTTCCCTGCCAGATAGTCCACATTTTTGCTTCCTCCCAGGAGCAGTTCTGTGGGTTCCTGAGGACCGGATTTGGAAACACTGGTGCAGCAGAAGAGAAGTAGGAATGATGAGGGTCTGAAAGTCACCTGGAATCGGTAGAGGCTGCTGTCCACTTTGAGAAGTAGCTTCTTGTGGTTCTGAAGAGGGTAAATGTATCCAGAAGCCACCATCATGGTGCCGATGGCCTGGGCCTCTGGGTAGGGACACCGCAGAGGGACAAGGAGTTCACTGAGCGTCCTGACCTTGGCATGTAAGGCTGACTGTCCTCTTACTCAAGCGCACAGCCACGCTTCTCAGCCACGTGTCCCACTTCCTCACACCCGGCCGGCTGCAGACCACGCCCCTACCTCCGGCACTGACTTGCAACTGGCTGACGATCCACCCATGAATGTCCTGACCTGGGTGGAGACACAGTGTGGTGTTTTGCGACACGAGGAAGCAGAGCGAGCCGACATCCCAACGAGGGCCCAGTGTGACATTTGTACTAGGCTAGCAGGTCCATTCACGGATGATAAGTGCTCCGTCACAGGCTTCAGGCAAACTTCCTTTGGTATCAGAACAGACTCCAAACAACAGACACACGTTGGAAAGCCCATCTTGGCTTAAAAACACATCTAGGATTGATCTCGCATATCGAACAACAATACAGTCATGTCCACTTGTCCACTTGTTCACTTGCTTTTGAAAAACCTTTTGTCTTAAAAAACATGGATATATATTTAAAAAAAAAAATTTGTTATAAAAAAAAAAAAACATGGATATAATCCAGGCCTTTTTTTAGTAAGGTTTGCTCAGTGGTCCATGAACATAAGGGTCAATGAGTAGTAATGCACATGAGGAAAATGACTTTCTATATATAGCTTAGGAAATGAGGAATTATTACAATGGAGGGGCAATGAAAGAGGCCTGCTATTTATGGTCGAGAATTAGACCTGGACTTATGCGACAGCAGGTCAGTGAACTGTTCAGCGAAAAGACTGTCAGGCCACATTAGTGCAAATACTTCCTTGAGCTTAAATGTTTGCACTGATTTTAAAGAAGAATCACAAATAATCAAGTTGTGATGTGATGTTTACACCGCTGTTGTCACCAGGGGGTGTTAACAAGTTATCCACATTTAATTGTTGATGATTTGACATGAGTTTTTGGTTCTTTGAAACGCTTGTTGAATTGGTTGTCACAGCAACCAATCCATAAGCTCAAACCTGCATGGAGCAGGTTTATATTTTTGAGAAAGTGGGGTCAGACAGTCCCTGGAACAACTGGTGTTAAGGGCCTGAGAGTGAAATCACTCTGTCAACTGGGGGGATTTCAACTGGCAACCATCTGCTTACTGGCATAGCAGACAAACCTACTGAGCCACACATCAGACCCCAAAATTATATTGTAGTCAACAGGATTCAAACCCCTGAGGGGGGAAAACCCTGATGAATTTCTAGTCCAGTTACTTAACTGCTCATCCACAATTACAACTTATAAGCCTGATAAGCCTTTCTTGAAAACATGTCCTTGCTTTTTAATCCTAGCTATTAAAAGTATACTTATTGGGTATCTGATGGAAATAAGCCAGCATTACATTGACATATATATTTATACATACATTTACTTCGTTTATGCCAATGGGGACAGGCTGGTTTTTTTCTGATGTTTTGAGGTGTCACATGGCACTAGCACACTTTAGCCCCAAGGACAGCTGATCTCTCCTGTGGCCTTAGAGATTACTGGGCAGCTTAAGGATGAGATGCTGAGGAGCAGAAGGCGAAGTTCATCCGATTGTGGCCTGTCCGACATATACAGGAGTCCCTGGATCCCTTGCTCGCACATTCCTGGGACCTCCACAAGGCTGTCTTGTTCGCCAGCCAATCAGGGCAGTACCTTACGAGAGCCAGGAGATCTACTTTTACAGTGTGGATCTGTGTGGCTAAGTAGCATAGAATTTGGAAGGGATATAGCAGGGCTCCCCAATTCCGGTCCTGGAGGGCCAGTCTGCAACATAGTTAGCAGAATTCCCTGTTCAAACACACCTTAATCAGCTTACCAGCTAACTGCCAGGTTTAGTAGGTGTGTTTCAGCAGTGAAATCTGCAAATTGTGTTGCAGTCTTGCCCTCCAGCGTTGGAACTGGGGAACCCTGGGATTAAAATCAAGGTTTGGATTGATTTTCTAAAGAGATTTAACTTCAGTTTGGAACTTTATTGGCACTTTTTTGCATAAAAGTACAGCTTGTGGGAGTTTTACTTACACAAAAAAATGTTCTGAGAGTAGAATGAAAAATTAATGGTTCAGAGAGATAACCAATCAGATTGTAGAGGAGGTGGGCCCAAGCAACTAAAGGACTAAACCAGCCTCCTCTATATTCTGATTGGTTATCTCTCTGAGCCAATAATTTTTTATTCTGCCCTCAGACCATTTTTGTGTATGTAACACTTCCATGAGAAAAAATAGGTGACCAATATGGATGTTTAAGAAGAGAAACTGGATTAAGGATATTTGCCTTGAACATGGTCAGATTTTCAGATTTTTTTTAGATTCAAACGTTGTCTTTAAATTGATAAAATAATTGTATACATATAGTAATGGGCTCCGCCACTCCTCAGACTATGCTCGTTGTTATGGATGTTTATTCAAAAGCTATGTAAAGTAATAGAGCATACAACTTCCGTGGTGATGCTAAACTTACAGCGCCGCAGTCTGACCTGTGATGGCGTGCGGTATGGTGGTGATTACCAGCTTCTGCTCTTGGGATTTCACTCCACTTTTAGGGTCCTGCATCTTCACCACCAAGGCCACCAGCTACAAAAGAAATTGCCGAAATTGTGATGTGGAAAGACTGACAGAAAACGTTTTACTGAACAAAAGGTAGTGTAGGGAAACCGATGTTTGCTAGTAAATCTACAGAAAGTCTTAGGCGCTGGGACGAGTAAGAGTCATATGTAGATTAACTAGTCTAGTGATGCTCTATAAAAACATTAATTACAAGTTCCTACCTTCCTTAGACAGGCCATCCTTGGCCGGTAATGCTGAGCGTAATCATGAAGTGTCCGGATTGTCATTTTTGCTGTTTTTGTATAGTTTATAATATGACAAAATTACCTGGGATTACCTGCATGCACCCAAGAATGGTGCCCCATATGCCACACTGACACGCCGCTGCGGCCAGGTCCAGTTTAAAGCCAGAAAACGGTGTGGGGGGGGGGGCGGACATACCATCCAATCACAGATCGCCACTCCGTTCCCACAACCTGCCGCACTGATTCCGCTCAATCTCTGGCGGACCCCGCGCCTGCGCTGCGCTCTGTCCCCGTTCCCATGCCATATATCTATCTAGTGTTTGCACATACCAGCTTCCCAAAGATAGTACAGTGCAATGTTGCGTTAGTTTGTTGTACAGTAAATAAGTGAAATCAGTGTTTTTCCCAAACGATCGACCTCAAGGGAATATTGCAATTAATTTTCAGTGAAGAATCTGCGCGTGGAATATAGTTTACATCATAGTAGGTATGATAAAGGAATATTTTATTAACTGTTGCCTTTCATACCTATTTCTTTATACTGCTGCTTTTATAACTGCTGATAGATGATCCTGTATTTTTAAAAACGCTTGAATCTGGGTATATTCATTAATTTCTGGAAATAATTGTATAACTATTTTTTTATGTTTTATCCGTATTACCCATTTAGAATTAATGTTTTACAAAATAAGAAGGATAAAATCAGGCCCATGCTTAGGGGGATGGCGAGAGGTGGGCAGGTCCATAGCAGGGATGATGACACCCCTCCAGAGAATACTGTGGCCCCTCGAAGGGCTGGAGCCAGGCTCGGATTAAATACATTTACAGTTTAATGTTCCTTTACACTTGGTTTGATATATTTAATGAATTGATTAAATAATTTGATTTTGGCAACAGCATGTAAACAGTCTTTAGAGAATAAGGTAATAGTATTACCTAACAGCATTTTAAAAACTTTTTCCAAAGAAAAGTTGTACTTTAATTGCATTTTCACCTTTTGTAAAACGGAATCAGAGCGCTGTCTTTTTCTTGCCCATGTGATTTGAGCGATGAATTTCAGCGGCACATAACATTGCGTCCTATACCGGGACTTTGCGACCCTGCTCATTAACTTCAAACCACAACAAGAACGTAAAATATATCCTTAGTTTTAAGCAGTACTTGGTATAGCTAAGATCAGGATATCCAGATTTATTTTGAATAAGCTCATGGCAAGGACAGGCTAAGTACTGCTTCTTGCACACGCGTCGAACGGGAAAAGCACATCGCGTGCCTTCGCAATCTGCCAGTGATCTACAGCCCGCCCAAACGCTGGCGGCGGGCGCGCGCGCGCGCGCGCTCACGGCGGTAGGCGCGCCCGCCCCGCCCATAGTTAGACTCAGGGGCGCGCTTAAACGCTCCACTGTATCGATGAAGTTGGTCCAAAGATGGCGGATTTCCTGCCGTCCCGGTCCGCTCTAACAGTGTGTTTCCCTCACTGTCTCCTCACCAGCAGCGAGGCAGAGCAGTTGAGAAAATCTAAAGAGATCGACAAGTGTATTTCTCGGGACAAGACGTACGTGACGCGCCTGGTTAAGATCCTGCTGCTGGGCGCCGGGGAGAGCGGAAAGTCCACTTTCCTCAAGCAAATGCGCATCATACACGGGCAGGACTTCGATCAGCGGGCCAAAGAGGAGTTCCGGGCGACGATCTATAGCAATGTTATTAAAGGTGAGATCACGCGTGGAAAGTTAAGAAAAACAAAGTGCGGCGGCGCTGGGGGAGGCCGCAGTTCCGATTACGGCAGTAAAAGTGGGGAGGGAGCGGCGGGCGTGCGCGGCTCCCCGGGCTCAGGGCGCTCATCCCCCCGCTCTCCCCCAGAGAAACGCCCATGTTCCTCGGCGGCCGGCCGCTGAGCGCAGCTCCCGACTTTGGGCGGTTCTCCTTTACGTGCCATCGGGGCTCGTTTAGCGACTAAGCGCCCCGTTTTCGTGAACCGTGGGTGTTTTGTGCCCGTATATGTTTCTTATCCGCGCTGGCTGACTTCATAACACTTTGGGTGTCTTTATAAAGAGACCGGTTTAGTTACATGTGTGTCACGTGCGTTGCAAATGTTAAATATCCTTCAACTGAGAGCGGCATCATACTTCTGCTTGTTACAGTGCAACTTTTCGCACTATTTTAGCAAACTAGTTGTGGGACTTTTTGAAAGCCTGTAAAGTTTCGGTGGCGTTGTATTCATGCACATATCGCGCTTTGGCTGCGTGATTTTGCACCGCGAGCGTTTGACAAATGCGTGCGGGGCGACACCGTGTGCATCGCCCGCATGTAACCCGCCGGGACTGATCCCCGCCCAGCCACCGGGGGCATCCCGACACCGAAAATCCGCTCCAGGTGAACGCGAAAACCGTCCAGATGGGGCGGCGGTAATGGGGAAGCCCTCTCAGGGTGACGTAGTAAAACCGATGCGTTATGTCTGCTCCCCCCCCCCCCAACCAGGAATATTTTACTCCTGGTTGCAGATGAAAAACAAAGTAAAGCATAAATTGGTAGTCTCCATATTATACAAATTTCAATGATTTTGATCGACGTGGCATATTTAATCTGAACTTTGTCTAAATATATTACAGTGCCGTCTTTAATACCACTTTTAAATACCCCTCTTCATACCATGTGACACACAAATCGTTTATTGAAAAAGTTCTGCCTGCGGCGTGTGGCGGCCTCCCCTGCCCTGCCGGAGGCCTGCCCCCTCTTCCTTCTTATATGGGCGACTTTAATGTCGTTCCGTTAGCTTGTTTCGTTTTCTGCTCGCCTTACCATATTCTGGGCAGACAGTGAGTGATCCTTAGCATAAGTATATTGTGTAGGTGAACTTTTGATGACTACCAACACAGTGTCTGTTTTTTTTTTTTTTTTGTTGCACTTCAACTTTCAATTTTTATTGTGTATAGAAAAACAGTACCTGGTTATCTGTCAGTTAATCCTTCCTCTCGGAGAATTTGGCGCTGAATTTAGCCTCGGAAAGTGACTCAGTGGTTAGCAGACCACGGAAAAGTGTGACTGCGTGTGTCTTGTGTATTTTTTTTTGTATGTCTGTTATGATTTTCCTTTCACACTGTTGGCAGAAATGGGGCATCTGGGTCCTTCAGTTTTGCAGCTGAAGCTGTTAAACCTTCTTAGAAGCCGATTGGCTCTGTATCGCTTTTAAGTAATTCTCCACAGTAAACATGAACTCGCAGGTGCTGTGTTTTAACCAGGACCCCCATCTGCACTGAAGCTCCCGTGCCCCCCATGTGGTGGGGTGACATGCTTGTTGCTGTCTTCAGGGGGGGGGGTGCTTTCCTGTCAGCCGGTTCGTCTACTCTGTGTTAATCCAACTGCATTACAACCCCTCTCAACCTTTCACACAAACACCCATATAGACACTGGTTTACTCTCTCCTTGAGTGTTTGTCTCCAGTGATGCCCTGAAAACAGCCATAGATATTGCAGCAGGAGGGCGGAGCTTGACCAGTACCACGTTTGCAATGGGGGGGGGTGGTGTCTGGCAATCTCGAACCCTAAACCTGGCTGGTATTTTGATCATTTCTTCCTAGTTCATGCTGGATCCGGTTCATAATCTTGTGGAAAAGATTCTGGCACGTAAGTTAGTGCAGTATAATTGCTTGACACTAATATAAGGAGTTGGGAATTTGTGTGCCCTCCCCGGATTAAGATATTTTGTTTGTGCCCTGTGCTGCCTGAGAGAGGCGCTGCCTCGGCTCTGTACCTAATAAGCAGTCTGAAAGGTGGATGATGGATGGATCAATGAGTATTTGTGTCCTTATCCACCAGCTACCTCATTAAACAGAAAAGCAAAATAGTGTCTGGCATGTTTAGTGGTTTTGAAGTTTAGGTACTGCAGCCTCTGGCCTGGCTGTATAGTGTCAATCTGCCGCAGTGTCCTATTTAAACAGTATTTATGGTATTTTACAGTCTGGCAGGTTAGTTAATGAGGTCTGCAGAGTGGGGTGTTTGAACGTGGGGCCGGGGTTCAGGTATGAGAAGGCCGTGGATGCCGTGAGCGTCTCTCACTGCTGGCTCTTCCCCAGAGGCCTCAGCCGTCCCTGCTCTTCTCAAGGTCCCTCTCTGCTCAGGAGTGCCTAACGCGGTCCCTCTGCTCTGTGTAGCCAACTCCCTTGTGGCCACATTAGTGGGGTGAATTATTTATGGGGCCGCGGTGTTCCGTAATGCGCGTGCGTACAGGCTGCCGTGTATCGATCACACTCATGCCTCAGGCCCAGGGTGCTGGAGTGCTTTGTCCTTCCCTGCCGTGGGTCCACAGGGATAGGGGCCGGCTTGTGGTGGTGGTGTGCTGCCTGGGCTGGAGAGGGCCAGCTGTCTCGACTCAGGAGTTCCCTAGAGTTAGGCATGCAGCAGACTGATTCGAGTTCTTTGGAATTGTGGTTTTTAACTGGAAAACCATATCTGAGGGATTTTTTTTTATTGGAATAGCTCTGTACACTATGAATGGGTCAGGTTAGATTTTGCAGTTGCTAAGTACTGACATTCTAGTGACCAATCATTTGCTTTAGTCATTGCTTTTGGTTGAAAGGTATAATTTAAGCGGGACATTTCGGTGAACACAGGCTTAGAGGACAGAGCCTGGGACTGAACCTTGCAGTCAAATGGGAATATGAACCACCCTTGCATCATCCATGACTGGGAAACAAGGGTCCGATTCCTTTCCCCTTAAGAATTGACCTCTGGTGTACATAGGAGTGTGTTCAAAGAAACTGTCTAGGAAAGTCAGCACGCCGGACTCCTATTGGCCGACGTGTCATAGGAAATGCTGCCTAATTGGCCATCAGAAAGCTTGCCGATTGATCCATTCATAGTCATACAGATAGGAACCTGTGTTTAGTCATTTCCCAGATCAGAGTGCCTGTTGGTCACTTCTCTTTGCCGTGGCTCATTTGCACTGGTATCTCAGGCTGGAAAATGCCTGAAAATCCCCCCCCTCCCCTCCAGTTGTTTATTTAATCAAATGCGTCATGTTCCCCTGAGATCACCCCCCACCCCTGACTCCTCAACTCCAATCACCTGGGTTTGTGAAAGTGAGACGTGCAATAGGACGTCTGTTGCGTGTCGAGCTCCTGTCCAGGAATCGGCTTGGCCCCGCCCCTTCCTGAATGGCCCAGCCCCACCTTGTTCGGGGTGCCCTGATGCCTTGACGTTGAATCACTTCGCTGGGCGTGTAGCGCAGGCCTACTTTTTAATTTCCTGTCTGTCTCGCAGGCATGCAAGTACAACCCTAATGTTATTAGCACAAATGCTAATGCAATGATCACGACGAACATGGCTTTAAATATTTCCTAAATGTGGGAAGGGAATTGCATTTCTTCTTAAACCTGTTTCTCTAATTTGTCGTTTGGGGTGAGACATTTAAATTTAAGGACGTGTTGAAAGACTGCTGGCAGCCCCCTTTTATGGGAGCAATATTTTTAGCAGTTTTGGATGAAACCTCTTCTTGCTTCGACCTCCCTTGTTCTGCAATGTTTACACGTTCTTTCGTTCGTTTTTTCTTTTAAATTTGCCCTCGCTCGGCTTGCTAGGGTTGGCTCTCACATACGCACACAACCATTTCCTGTTTAAGAAACCCTCCTAATTGCCTTGATTTCATTTTGCTCTGCGGTGTGTGGCACTGGAACTGTGTTTACTTGTCTTTCGGGGGGGGCAGGTCCTCTTCTTCTTGTCAGATATTGATGGTGCCCTTTCGTGTTGTAAGTGAGCTTCAAAGATTATGATGAAAAGGTTTTTATTTTCTCTCTGCATTTTAATTAATTATACTGAGGTATAAGTCATGTGTATACACTGGGGGGGAAGTCATGACTCTTGCATGTTATTGTTTAAGCAACATTTAGCAAATTTTTTTAAAGCTGTGTAATATTTTGGGCCTTTTGGTGGAGTACTGCTCTGAGACAGTAGGGGGTGCTCTTAATGAGGAACTGTCCCTCATTATCTTGGAGTCCACCAGGGGGCATGATTGAGGCCTGTGCCACTTACTCGTGGTTTGTCTGTATTGATCTGCTGCGTTAAATGTACTAGACCTCAAATGTGAGTGTTGCGTGAGGGATTTTCCTTTTTATTTTTTGCAAAACTGATTGTGATGCCCCCTGCTGGCCATTCATTCACACCTCACTCACACAGCTTTTCCCTTCTCCCCAAAAAGGGATCCGTGTGCTGGTGGATGCCAGGGACAAGCTGCACATTCCATGGGAGGATTCCTCGAATCAGACGCACGGCGACACCCTGATGGCGTTCGACACGCGCGCGGTACCCCCAGGCCAGGCTGGCTTGGAAACCGCAGTCTTTCTGCGGCTGCTGCCCGCCGTGCGTGCCCTCTGGGCCGACGGAGGCATCCAGAATGCCTACGACCGGCGCCGCGAGTTCCAGCTGGTGAGTGTCCACGGTGACTGGTAGCATGAACGAGGTTGGCGTGGTTCAGATCGAGGTCGACCACACAGACTGTCTAGGTCCTAGCTGATATAACCCTGAACATTGCTAATTAAATTAATTATTGGAAAATAAATCCTTTGGAGTCACTGGGGGGAGGCATGGTAATAATATTTAGTAATAAATATGGTGATAATGATGCTGTATGGATTGATGCGTAAAATTATGCACACACTTACTAGGGCGTGGTGTCGGTTCCTGTATCAGGATTTGTCCCTCAAACAGGAAGCTGTTTCTCTCACTACTGGTTGTGGTGTGTGCAGTAACCTCACTGGGAGTATCGGGGAGGGGGGAGCTTCTGTGTGTGGCAGACTTGACCTAGATGGGTCTGATCCGAATCTGTACGCGTGTTTCTGTTCGAAACCTCGTCGCACACCAGTCCTGCTGGGCGCCAGGGTGTTCAGTCCTTGTCTCACTCTCGTCCCAGAATTGTCTGGGATGGGAGAAGAAATGTTATGGCTTGGCGCTGTCTTGTGATCTTTCTGCTTCCCCCCCCTTCTGAGGGTACCCCCCCCCCCCTTTGCTGTGTCTTGGGGGCAGGTTGGGGCAGTTGCACAGCTGAGAAAGTATGCTGGTCAGGGCGTGTTGAGGCAGGCTCCAGGCTGGCCCTGCCCACCCCTAGCTGGTGAAGAGGCTCTTCAGGGCTTTCTAAAGGGGCTTCTTTAGTCCATCCTTAATGCAAGGGGGGGGGGGGTCAGGGCTGTAACCCCTTTCCATTAATCTGCTGGCAAGACATTCTGTAGTGCTCCTTTCCCGGGCCTCTCTTCCTAGCTCTCGCGGTTGCCGGTACATAGTATCCTGGCTGCCATGGTGGGCGGCTTGGACTCGCCAGGCCATGGGGGTGTTCTCTGGTTCTGGGCGGGGTCGCTAAAGATCCCTGGGAAGAGGTGCGCGGTAGGAGCGGCGGGATCAGCGGCTCTGTCGTGAGTCACAGGCAGATGTTTATAACCGCATGACACCAGCGTTTGTCATTGGAGGTCACCGGGTGGCAGTAGTATTTCCCTCCCGTTTTATAAACCGGTCTTGTGTCCGATTTCGGGGTCACATGGGGTCACATCTTGCACATGGACTGGCGTGAGCAGGGTTGTTCGCTCGCTTGGGTGTCAGACTTTTGGCCAAATGGGCACAGATGTCTGCTTATCCTTCTCCCTGATCGGGCAGGATGTTCTGGAATGTCCTGCCCTTCCCCTCTAGATTCAGTGACTATGATGGGTTGCCGTCATTCCTCATTAATCGTTCTGCCTGCACCAAGCTGCCGGTCGGTAATTCTGGAAAGTTATGGAAATTCTGAAAGAGGAAATAATTGACAGGGTGCTGTTATAGTTTGAATCACAGATGACCTTTAACCTCTGACGGTGTCGAATCCAGTACGGAATAAGAGGAAAGACCCTTCTTCTAGCTCTAATGAAACGACATGGTGGTGGTGATTTGACATTTGACTGATATGGAATTGTGTGGTGTATAATGTTAATCCTGATTACTGCTCATTCCCGGCTGAAATGAAAACGTTCTTGCTTTCATAGGGTGAATCGGTGAAGTACTTCTTGGACAATTTGGATAAACTTGGAGGACCGGTAAGTGTGTAATTAAACTTTTTATCAATCTATTGCACCTCCCCGCAGTACTTCCTGGCCGCCAGCAGGGGCAGCACAGATTCCCTGAAACTCATGTCCCAGGAGCACCATCCGGAGGGTGCATTCCAAGCCCCCCACCCCCTCCTTCCTGCCACCAATTAAGCGGGTTGGTTCCTGCTGAGACATAGTCAATTGGTGTAGTGGGGTTGGGGGGGGGGTTAATTTCTTAGCTTTCCTCGCAACCCCAGGGGCTTGTGGGACTCCACCCCTTTTCTGATGTACAGGAAGTAGAAACGTGGTAATGGGGTGGGCAGGGGTCTTGACAGCTATGAAGTCTGTGTTTATTACAATCTTATGGAAGCTGCTGTGGGGCAGGCAGCTGAAAAGGGGACGTGACAGGAAGTGTGTGTGTGTGTGTGTGTGTGTGTGTGTGTGTGTGTGTGTGTGTGTGTGTGTGTGTGTGTGCGCGCGCGCGCGCG
>JAAGVU020000044.1:16926882-16959690 GCA_011763525.2 Mormyrus iriodes | reverse complement strand
GGGGGGTGGGTGTGTGTGTGGGGGTGTGGGTGTGTGTGTGTGGGTGTGGGTGTGGGTGTGTGTGTGTGTGTGTGTGTGTGTGTGTGTGTGTGTGTGTGTTTTTCTTTTGTTCCCCCCCCCCCGTGAATCGCCCTTGCTTGTAAGTCCTTTTCCCATCTCCTCAATAAAAAAAACCCGTTTTGGAGAGGCATGTTGCTGGTGTCCTTATTGTTTAGTCTGTAATCGGCCTGTTGGCATGAGTCCTGAGGAAATCTACATGGCATTAGCAAGAGTAGGTTGTAGTTAGTTTAGATTTGACTGTCAATGACTACAAGTGCTGAGATGACTAGGTTTAGCATCTAACCTGAAAGTGCTAGAAACAGCTGTGTAATATATAAATGATCATTTACAACAATACAACTTATATTCAGCAGTACACATGGTGTACATCAGGGGTAAGCAATCCTGATCCTGGAGTGTCAGTGTCAGCAGGTTTTCCATCCTACCTGATGAGTTACTATCTGCCTTGGATCTGGTGTGGTTCATCAGAGACCAGGTAGGATGGAAAACCTGCTGGATACCAGCTGTCCAGGATCAGGATTGCCTACCCCTGGTAAACATGGTATAAATTGTGAGTGTATATATAGCATCTATGATTGCAATAATGAGTTCTGTACAGTATGTGTGTATATATAAATGCACACAGTATGTAAAACTGATCATGAGGTGGAGGGGATGTGATTGGCTGAAGGTGGTGGTGAGAGTTCAGCAGGGAGACAGCTGTGGGGATGAAGCTTTTCCTCCACCTGCTGGTGTAGGAGTGGAGGCTTCTGTATCTCCATGAAGACCCTGGCAGTTTCAGGGGCTTCAGCACCTCCTCGGAGCCCCAAAATCCCAAGGCCCTGAATTTCTAACTATGTCACCAAGTTCCACACCATGACACAGCTGGCCAAGATGCTCTCGCTGGGACACCAGTAACAGTCGCTCAGGACCTAAGGTGACAGATTGGCTTTCTTCACAAAATTCAGAAGCTGACTACAAATTGAAGGGAAAATGACACAGACACCTGAAATGTCAGTTGCTGGGTTATGATGCAAGTGGGAAATGAACACATCACACTTTGAGGTCGCATGATTTTTATCAATGAATCAGTGCCCCCCACCCCACCCTATTTTGCACACCGGACTGTCATGTGTCTGAAATGACACTAGGGGGTGCACTTACATTACAGACCACGTATGCTGGCTGGAAGCCAAAGTGAGTGAACGTTACTTTTTTCCAGTTTCTCTTGTTGCTGCACAATCAGGGTGACTGTAGAAGGCCATGTTGCTTTTTTTTTTTTGAGGACAGCCGTTGTGTCTGTTCAGGAGTTTCCCCTTCCGTTCCAACTCTGACAGACGGCGGATTCAGCCCTTCCGATGGGGCGCCAGGGACAGGGGCCGCACAGCCCTAGCTCTGAGACAAACCACAAGGCGTGCCATGTCTGATGAGATACGGGATATCTGTTCCATCAGGGACAGGGCAGGGGCAAGTCGTCTTTGTATGGTCGCACATGGGCTTGGCTGTTATGACGCGCTCCTGAGTGACCTGGAAAATGTTCTTTATGGCTAAACGTGAACACAGAAATGCCCGAAACGATTGCCATCTGGAGATGTGACCTCTGATGGCCCTCGGTACTGAATAGGAGGCTCATCTACAGCTGGAGGGTAAGTCCTCAGAAATGTTTATGTAATGTGAGCCAATCTAGTCGTCATATCTGTGGCACTGAACCATGTGCGTGGGCTAATCTAGTTGTCATCTGTGTGGTCTACAGTGTGCTTTAATGACAGTCAGGGCAACCGTGTTAGGTGCTTGTTACTGTAGTATCAGAAACAAGATCATCTCAATACAGGAGCTGTGATGTCATTTTTTATTTTACAGCTTTTTTTTTCAGTGCAAAAAATATATTTACTCTTGTAAACTATTTCAATAATGATGTATTGTCAAAAAAGTACGTATATCAGCAACATAAAAATGCAGATTGCACATGGTACAGTGGGTTTGGAAAAAAGTAACCACAATAAAAATAAAGTTTATTATTAATAGTATCGCTGTATAGAAATTCACGCATATGGGACATGGTACAAGTATCCACGTCACAGGAAGGAGACTTTCTTGGTTCTTTGTGCGTGTGGGTGGGCCCTCCTGCCCCCGCAGGCCCCTACATATATCCCCGTTGCTAAGGTGAACGGGGACGTCCAGCTCTGAAGCAGGTCGGAGGGTAAAAATATTGCCTTTTACGGCAGTGTATAGTGCCACCCGTCTCATTTCCTGCAAAGACGCCTGCCACCCCCCCCCCCAGGTGAAACAGGTTCCCCCTGGCAACACGACACGAGTGCAAAGCTCGAAATTCTAAAGGCCGTTCTCGGCTGGGTTTTTAGCGGCTGAACTTTTCTCGACTGCCGACAAGACCTCGGATCGCTGAGGACCCACAAGTAGACTGTGGCTTTTGCCCGCATGGAAATCGCGGCCGTGGCTTGCCGTTTGTAAACAGAAAAACAGATGACAAAATGACTTGTCTGCAAACAGACCAGAAAAGCTACCCCCCCCCATACACAGATCAAGAGCACGGATATTGTCACATGGAATGTGCCCCTGGAGAGCATCGATTTGGCCAAGATGCTTAAATACATGTACAAAGACAGAAAAAAAAAATATTCAAGACTCCTCAGGATGATAAAAATAACTTCATTCAAGACTGTAAAGAATAGAGGGATCATACTGAGAGCTTTACCTGCTCTGAGATCCATCATTTTCTACTGCATTTGCCAGCTACAATTTAAAATAGGTTCATCTTTCCTCTGTAAACACTGTGACCCAGTGAACTCTTTTGATCGCATGTTAATCCTTTGCCATCAGGCTGCGTTTTTTAAAAAAACAAAAAAACTGTAAAAACAAGTGATAAAGGCTTGAGGTGGTTGAATTTCAGCTCGGAGCAGCAACATGGAATGAAAGAGGTTGTGTGTGTCAGCACTATGTCAACCTGCCTCCCGCAGTCCGGCCGATGACGTTACCACCACCTGGTGGGTCTTGAGGTCTAAAGACAACAGGCCTTTGGTTAATACTCCAACGCTGTCTTGCGCGTTTCGCGGAGTCAGCTGACCTGTGTGCATAGTCTCCCTGCTACAGTGTTCAGCATGGCACGTCACGCGATGTTCATGGGAACCTGTGTCCGCCCCTGAGGTATTAAGACGCCCCCCCCATCCTCAGATGCTGATCGCGGTCATCTCTGGCTCAGCTGGGCCGGCGTCCGGCGCCAAGTCCAGCTCCACAAAGTCCACAGGTGTGTCCTGGATGGCCACATCCTTGCTTGGTGTGTCTTCAGCCTGGGGGGGCCCCGATCGGCAGGCGACCCTCCTGGCGGGCAGCACACAGCCCAGGAAGACCGCTCCCAGCGCCATGCCGGCTGCACACGAGTAGAAGGCCGAGCCGTAGTTCTGCGTGAGGTCCACCAGGAAGCCTGCAGGGAGAACACAGCGGACGCTGGAGCAGGAGGCCTCTGCTGTTGAGGGCGTTTTTCTAGAAGCTATTCTCCATTACAAAATCCTTTACAGTGTTCTTTACATCGTCTTGCAAACTATCTAATGGAATGTGATATGAGAAAGAGCCTTAGAAATTCTCAGGAGTGTGGGGGGGGAGGGTGGGGGTTGAGTAGCAGTCTGCATACCTCCCAGCGGCGGTCCCGCCAGCCCGGCGAAACTCTGTATGAAGACGTAGACTCCGACGGCTGCGGGCATGCGTTCCACGCCCACTACGTCGTCCTCGGCCAGCATGGGGATGTGGGTGGAGGCCACAGTGCCCAGCAGGAAGCCGAAGAGAGCGCAGCACGTGCTCAGGCCCCAGAAGCCGGCGGCGCTGGGGAAGGTGGCCAGCACCACGGCCAGAGCCGACACGCAGACCCCCAGGGCGTAGAGCTTCCGCACGGGCAGCCGGCCCAGCAGGATGCCCACACAGAGACGGCCCAGCACCTCAGCCACCGCCATGGTAGACAGCAGGGTGGCGGTGTGCTCGCTCGCCACGCCCCGGCTCACCCCCAGTGGGATCACGTACAGCTGAGGTGCGAAGAAGCCCAGCGTGGCGAAGAGGCCAAAGGCCGCATAGCAGAGGAAGCCGCCGTCCCGCAGCGTGGAGAAGTCCAGCAGCTGCGGCCGTGCCGACACCGGCGCCTCCTGGAGGCCCTCAGCCTGCTTCAGAGGGACTTTCTCCTCTGTGGGCGGGGACTTCTCCAGGGGCGGAGTCTTATCCTCTGTGAGCAGGGTGCTTTCCTCCATGTTCAGCATAGGACAGGATGCAGACAGGGACTGGAGGCCTGAGTCCCCGGAGCTGATGGATGTGCAGGTGAGCTCATTCTCCAGGGCGAAGGTGTTCTCCAGTGCCCCCCCAGGAGGCTCCTCAGTGTCGGGCCCCTCTGTGGGCTCGGGCTTCAACACGATGGGCCTCAGCAGGGCCCCACACACTACGAGGCTGGACTGCAGCAGCCCGGCAAGCAGGAGGCAGTAACGCCATCCCAGGTGCTCCTTCAGGGCCATGAAAGCTGTGGGGTTTCAGGGGGCAGAGCCTTAGAAAAGGACAGGTCCTCAAAGAGTCCCATGTCGCACATTTAACTCCACCCACACGTACCATTGCAATCCCGCCCTGTTTACACCATACCTACTTCAACCTGGTAGTCCTACAGAACATCTACCTGAGCCTGATGGCCCTAGACATGATCTATCCAAGCCTGGTGGTGCATTTTAACCTTCTTACCACAAATGAAGCACGCCTTAAAGCCTTAAAGGTTAAAATGCATGATAATTTCTTGTCATAACAGTGCAAATGCATGTGAAATAAGTACACATTTGCGCCATCACGGCAACAAATTTCCGCACGTATTGCTGTATATGCCAAATGCGTACTTGCCTATAACAATCCTTCAGTTTTCTGACTAGAATGTGGTGCCTGAATCACACCCTGCCCAGCCACCTCACGTGTATTTGCTCATTCCTTGTGATTTCACAGGTAGCCCATTGGGCACGTGCATGCAAAACACACCTGGAGCGAATGCAAATATGGAAAAGGATTCCCCCGTGGAGGCAACGGCGGTGACAAGCGATCGCCGGCGGTTGAAGTAGAGCGATAGGATGGTGACGGTCGGCAGGAAGGTGAGGCAGTAGCCTAGGCCTGTGAACACACAGCAGAGAGCAACATGACAGCCAGGGGGCACTATACCGCTGGCTGGCGGTTCGACTCGGTCTCCCTCAACCCAGGGCGGACGTGTCTGTAGGCCCCTGAAAAAGAGCTGGATTTCAAAGACACAGAAACAAGAAAAAGAGACAGAGAGAGGAAAGTAAAGAGAAACTGTATTGTTAGACAGGGCTGGCTCAGTCGGGGGACAAAGCTCCATACTGTAACTTGCCAGAGGAATGACTTGTTAAAATATTTATGCCTTCCTCTCCTGTGTCTCGAAGAAGCAAACTTTTTTTTTCATTATTTGCAGATATAAAAATAAGTCAAAATCTGAACATTCTTTCTTTTCAGTTTTTAGGGTAAAACTCCCGTAGCACAGGTGTTGTACTAACAATGCGAAGGTCATCGGTTTGAATCCCAAGGCGCGCATGTAAGTTATAACTCTTCCCCTAACAATACGAAGGTCATCGGTTTGAATCCCAAAGCGCGCATGTAAGTTATAAATCTTCCCTCTACTATAAGTCACTTTGGATAAAAGCATCAGCTATATAAATAATATATCATATAAATGAGGAATTTTAATGAATATGGTAAAAAGCACTTAACTTGCTAAATCAGGAAGTGGGTAGTCTTACCTGCAAAGGACCAGTGTGTTTGCAGGTTTTTGGGATAACCTTTAAGTCAGCTGTTCAAACCTAGGTATGAGGACTCTTCAGCCAATCAGTCCTCTAATTAGTAATCTAATTAGGGAGTTCTGCGAAAACCCACACATATGGTGGCTCTTTCTGGATAAGATTGCCAGTTTCTGAGCTAAATAATACCAGTCGTGGTCAGTATGGGGGAGGTAAAACGCGGTCTAAGTTACCTGACACAGCCATGGTGGCATACATCTGGTTGATGGAGCTGGTGAAGGCGGTTGCCATGGTACCCAGGCAGGTGAGGACGCCTCCAGCCATGACGACGGGCCGATAGCCGAACCGGCCAGTCAGCATTGAGGAGAGGGGAGCTGGGGAGTGGACAGAATAACCAATCAGAAACAGGGAGGGGAGGCAGAGGTGGGGCAGTCAGGGGGCTGCAGGTGTCACTTAAGTCTCTAATGAGGATTTCTGGAGTAATTAGTCTGCACCACAGACAAGACATACTGTATGAAGCATGAACCGCTTGGGGCAAAAGTGCCTGTGCAGCGGCTGCACAATGTGACGACATTGAACATTCATTCCTTGGTGGGAGCGACCATTCAGCCCAAATGAAGCTAAATTATCCATGAAGAGAGCCAGGGCGAGAGAGAGAAAGAAAACATGGTATGACAGTAATAGTTTCTCAGGCACATGAAGTGGTTCTAAAATGTTCTCAGCTGTGAGACATCGAGCTCCCACGAAACCCGGAGTCCGGGGCGTGGTGCCAATGGGAAGCTGCAGCCGACCTCATCAGATGCAGTTTGGCATTTGGTTAAACTAAGCTGCCATTGAGTCAGTGATTAATGGAGCCTGGATGGAGTGAACAATGAATGAGGGATTACTGTATGTTAGGGCAGGGAGTGCCTGCTGGATTTGGGTGCATGAGGGGCGGGCCGCACACCTGTGAAGGTCATGACGAACACGCAGATGGAGATAATCCAGGACACGCGGCTGTTGCTCTCGCTGAAGTCTCTAACAAGGTCGGGCAGGAAGACACCAAAGCTCTTGATGAAGCCGTAGGTGAAGGCCTCCACTAAGAAGAAGGCCCCGGCCACCACCCAGCCCCAGCCCCCATCTGGCTCCTGGGGGTACACATTTGGACCCAGACAGCCCGTCACCCTCGATCTCCACGCTTTCATGGCTAGCTCAGATGTTCCACGGGCCAAGCTGAAAGAATCGGGACAAACTGCGATTACTTGGCAGTTAACTTTCCCTTATTACTTTACATGATTAATGTTAATTATAATTCAATCAGGAAATCGTCGTTTAATAAAATTGCCAGGCACTCCGTCCAAAGTAAAACCAACATATATGCTGCCGTTCCACACCAGCAGGGGGCAGCATAAGCAGCATTAAATCCAGGGGTCAATACCATGGAGAATTCTGACGGACATTTTGATCAAGATGTAACTTTTACCATGGACATGGTATTTAAAACTTAGCCCACATAGCTTCTTTTTCAATCAAAACATTCGTGTATGGACAGGTTGACGATCCCTGGTTAACCCCCCCTTCCCTTGCAATTTCTCTGTTTCCGTAACCTTGGCACGCTAACTTTTATTGTGGGCTGCCTGTGGGTCTGGCCCTTCCGCCGGTGCCGCTAAGTACAGCCCACAGGGGGAAAAGTGGCGCTCGGGAGCGGCGCTGAGTCATTACTTTGGCTCCAGGGACGTTTCTCAGCAGGGCTGATGTGTCAGCTCTCTGAAAGCGACGCCAAATGTATTTCCTCCGGGTAATTCTAGGGAACAGTATCCTCTGAGGCGAACAGATGAGCGTGACTTAAACGTTGGGTGTCTGCACGAGTTAAGGAGGTCTAAACGCATTGGAAATTAGTGCATGGTCTTTTGGCTTAGGGGTCGTACCGCAGTCTACCCCACCCGATTACCATCCCCGGATGCGTGACCAGTACCTCGGACTGCCCTATGTGTCACAATGTGTCATTGCATGTTTAACCGGTACCGTTAACCACACCTTCCTGCCTCGGCGATGTGGGGCACGGAGTCCAATTTCTGCCGGTTCCTGCACCAGGGCATCGCGGGTACGCTCTGTGCTTTGCACGCTATTGCACCACAAGCACAGCCGGGGCTACCTCAGATCGCACGTCTATCTCGCCCAGCGGCACGTAGGTGACCTGATTTAGTTTCGCCGGACGAGTTGCGGCAGAGAACCCTGTCACTGCCGCAGAGCTGCAGGGGCAAAGCGCATACCCTGCTCCGCCCGCTCGCCACATGCAATCCCAGACTCGCTTTACTTCCAGCACTAGAGGATCCGATGAATCCATATGACTCACATGGGAACATTCCATCTCCCCAGGAGAATACAGGAGTGTTTGTGCGCGGTAGTGGGTACCCCACCACCCACGTTTCACCTGTGCGATTAAAGGTTTGTGCAGCTTTCGGCTTCTTAAGTTCACCTGTGTGTGTGTGTGTGTGTGTGTGTGTGCTTGTTCCCTGAGGTGCAAATACATCCCCTGTCCGTAAAATCTCAGTGTTTCTACACTCTTTAAAAAAAGATGCGTAATGCAACTCTAAGCCAGGGTGTTTCACATATTTAAATGTAATTCAATATCTCTACAGTGTTACTCAACACCAAGAAAGTAATTACACCCCAAATGGTTATTTCAGTGATATCCAGTATTCAATGTTAACCAATACATGCAAATTCTACTGAACCCAACAGACTGCATTTTTTTTTCGGTTTCTTACTGCCATGTTGCTTTGGAAGTACATCCAAAATGTTTTCGTTACATCGTCTTATAAAAAAGCACACTTATTGTACATAATTACACACAGACTTGCCCTTGAAACGAAGAGTCCATTTTCTCCTAAGATTAATGTAATTATAGTACCATTGCCGCTTTTAGATTAAAGTGCTCGAGGTCGTTGCAAAGTCAGAATATCCCTTGCAACTTTCTTATGTCAGCGCCAACTCTAAACGCCAGCTTCGGTTACCGCGGCAAGAATAACAGCTAAGCGCCGCAGACGCGCGTAGAATAATGAGCATTTCAATTAAACGTCTGCATGTTAAATATCTCTTTCTTCCACACAGTCACGGGAAAATTTTCCCTTGGGCATTTCTGTTTCTCTTCGATGCCGCAGCGCAATTCAGCATTAACTTGACGATGATGAAACTGTGATTTTACTTCAAGTTTCATTTTTTTATTCTCCATTGTCAAAACCTGTATACTAATTACGCATGTAAATACTGTTACATGCGTGGCGACAGATGTATCCTATATTTTGATCAATTTAGACACAGGTCACGTTGGGGAGCATGCACTGGTATCACGCGATACCACGCGCACCACATGACGAAACACTTCGGGATCCCGGTTGGTAACACCCCCCTGCCACAGCCAGGTGTTACGTGGGCGTCCCCCTGGCCTGTCCAGTCGCTCCGTTTCCCAGAAATAAGGATCCTGGGAGCCGAATCACCCTCAGGGAAACGTGCCACATGGCCGTGATGCCAAAATTGACGCTGCCTCACAATGCAGGCAATGTGCCTCATTCGGGACGCAAAGTCAAACCAGCGGAACCCAAGGATTGTCCGAAGAAGAACAATTGGAATCAGGTTAAAATACCCCTCGACCCTGCAGGACAAGCGGTTACAGAAAATGGCTGGATGGATGGAGTCAGGTTAAAATAGTGTGCATAATTCTAAAAAAGCTCCCGTAGGGGGAGAAACGGGATGCTTTGATATACAGCGCATCCGAAACTTTTAAATGTAACATTTCAGTAGTCTTAATACGTGTTTATATTGCTTATTCTTAACGCAGTTTCCTTCAGTGTTTCTAATACACATTGGGCAGCTTGTAACATAACTCAACTTACCAGCTCTGGAAGGTTGGTCAGTCTAGCTGAAGTGAATAAAACAAAATGAAATAAAGCGATGGCAAAAGGAACCATCCGTTCTGTAGCTATGCGCTCGGCCACGCGTTCACTGAGTTCATCTCTCTTCTGCGCATCTGAATTGAAATGTTTCCGTTCCTTGCGGTATCGGTGAGGTCTCCCCTGAGGAGCTGCTACCTAGATTATTGCATTCTTGTTATGTTGACAATTCAAAAATGATATTTTAGGACATAGCGTCCGTCCCACCGCCGCCCAGGCTACTTCAAGTGAACGAGATGTGTCTTTCGGATTCTCTTTTTTATACCGGCTCCAGCCGGTATCTTGACGCGAACGCGCACATGCGGCTGTGCATCGTGAGTGCGCAGCACGAGCCACGGCGCTCCTGCACGCTATAGGCAGCGCGCCGCTCACTTCCACTTAATTAACATCATCATGGTACTTAAACAAGGCTATGGATAACCCTGTATTTATCATTCCACAGTGGAAGATGCATTTTCTTTTCTTTTTTTTTTTTAAAAAAAGCTCCATCGAGGTTATAAAAATTACCCTCGCCCGCTCTATTTAGCTAATAGTGTTTTAACGTGGGAATATACAGAAAGTATCCCCCAGTGTGCATTGGTAGTGTCCGGATATTTTTTCACCTGTGGTTTTAAAACGCCGGTTCCCGCGAGCAGTAATTTCGCACATTGTTCAACTTTGTCCAGATGACTGTGACGTGCGAGGATGCCCGTGAGCGCGCGCGCATCTCACCATAGTAGGAGGGTGATTGCAAGACCGCGAGCGACCGGGTAAAACAGGTTTGTTCCAGTTTGGTGCCATCAAATAAGTGTGCACCGGGTCTTACGTCATTTTCTTCAATATCTCTAACACATTCTTCTCGTAGTAACTTAAAATAATCACATTGCTGATATTTGTCTAGTGATTTTTTTTGTGGTATATACTTATTTTGTTGTGTGCGTGACATTGTCGAACGGGGGAGCGTAAATTGTGTGTGTCTGTGTTTTGTTGCTGTTGTATGTTTCTATAGGAAGTCGGCTGCATTAGTTAACGATTTAAGCGCAGACGTGTTTGTTGAATATCGCCCGACGTAAACGGAGCTGAATTGATAAGATGCATCCGAGTATTGCTGCCGGCGCGTGCGATCACGGGCAGCCCAGGAAAATGATGTGGCTACGAGTTTTGCATGTATGTATTTAAAATTAAAGAAGCGAAATGTGGATTAGTCTGGAATATTAACAAAAAGAATAGATTTGAGGCTTGCTTTAAGGAAATATTTTTATTTTTCGAAGTACAATGCAGATTCAAGCATGACAATAAGCGCAGAATCGTTACAAGCTGTCTTTTATATTACGGTAACTGTTTGGATAAAGTTGTGACAGTGGATGCCGGCGGTAATAATGTGTACTCGGGCGTTTTAATACGTCTCGTAGCCCCCCACACCATCCCGGGAGGTGCCGCCCTGACCATGGTGACACCCGCCCATCCCAGTGTGTGTTTATCTGCAGTCCTGAAGATACTGTGAATATGCTTAGTCATTAATCACACAACATTCTGCAAGTCTGTGTCAGAGGCCCCTTCTTATCCGATGCATTTGTCCAGTGTCACAGTGATAGCTCACAATTTGTTAATCCCACTAGAAATGACCAATTATTCACAAATAATTTACAAAGTTCTCAAATGCAGCTTTAACAGGAACTGCCCGGTAGCCCTGCAGTCGGGGGAGACCAGAAACTCTTTTCCGACTTCTTTCAATAGACACAAATGAGCGCAAAACAAACTTGTTTTCCAATTTTCACCTTTGCGATTGGTCTCGTGAGATTGGTGAAAACGAGCCATTGTTTTCACTCCTGTTTTTTTCCGTCTAAAATCAGAAAACGAATTATACTCACGTACACGGACCCTTTATCTTTTAATCTACCCGAGGGTACAATGCCCTGCTGAGGTCACAAGTCCAGGTTATTGACAATGATCGTATCTAATGCAGTTAGCCGGAGGAGTTAAGCTTTCCTAATTGAAGCCACGTTCAACCAAGCAGCCCAAGATCCATACAAGTGTCTGACACCTTGAATGTTATATTTTTCCGAAGAAATAAGGTTTATCTTTAAAATATATTTTTGTGTCACTTTAAATTTAAAATCAGAGAGGAAGAAATAAAGTTAGCAAGCAGACCACAGTATGGGGCATTGTGACCACTATAAATTATGTAACAGTTTATTGATGCATAATGATGAAAAGTGTACAGTCAGAACAGTATCTGCTGATTAAAGGTTATTATAAGGGTTTAATAGTGGAGCAGGTGACAGACAAATCAGGTTACGGGGCTATAGGTCACCTGTTCTGGATTGGTGTGATTTGGCACAACGTACTGAAGCTCGCTGTACTTGAATGTAGGACATCACTGCGTCTTTGGTTGTGAACCTGTTTCGCCGGGTATCTTGGCGGCTTAACCGTCTGTCCAGGGACCTGTACCACTACCTCTGGCATGCGGTGCAGGGTTTATGTTCAGTACCTTGGACAGCTCACACACACAATCGATTCTGTTTCCACAATCTCAGCCCAAACCAGGACGTTTTCGATCATAATTGGAATATATGCATGTTTGATTTATAGGGAATGCTAACAAGCATGGTCAGCTGGTTAGGTGTAATGCAGTTAGCACAGTCTGTACTAACCTAATTATGAAGTAATTAGTGGTTTTTAAATTAATTTACGGAAAAATGTACAAAGTAAGATATTTTTTGTTCAAAATAGGTATAAACACACTTATTCTGTGTTCTTTTTAGGGCTTATTTGCTTGGTTTCATTTCCCATCCTGGGAAGTTTGTATGACACAGGTGTAGCATTTGGAAATCCTGTGGAGTAAACATCCCCATGTGAGGAGTCCCATCGCAGGTGGGCGGAGCTGGCAGCAACAAGGTCCTGATTCTCATTGGCCTGCGATTAGCACGACCCACCTCGATGTACAGTGTTCCTATGTGTGTATTTAGGTCATTCACATAAAGGCAGAAAAAAGCGCCCCATGGGAAATGAACCAATTTAGAGCTTTGCCACTGATCTGGTCAGGATGTTTGTCTAAATTAACATCAAACAGCCATCTGTGAAATGCTGCAAAACTGTAAAAAAAAAGGGCCACAGTAGACTTGTAGAGGTGACGCAAAGGTCAGGGAAAGTCAACAAGACTGTGCGCAGATCAATTCAGGCCGAGCACACTTAAGCGGCTTGGACGATTTTCAAAGGGAGTGTCTCAAGAGGAACGCCAGTTCGTATTTCTGACGTCTGAAAGTCCTGGTCAGCGTCCATAGTTTCATGCTGGGGACAACGTTGAAATGTGGTTGCACGCTTTGAACTTTGTGGCAGCTAAAACAGCCATGGAGGAGTCAAAACTCTCAGTAAGCAGGTGGTGTTGCTGCCGGGTGCCGTCCTTCAAGGAAAATGGCCCACGTGTAATTCACACCCGTTTTGCTTTGCCAAGGTTGAGCTCACCTGCAGCCTTAGGTTTTAGCACAGATATTCTTATCCAGAGGCTGCTTCTGTAAGTGTGTCTTAAGGTTCCTTCACCTTTAAGAGACCGTCCCTTTAAAAGCTGGTCTGACAGCTTGAAATATTCAAACTGAAGTAACTGGGAAAACAGAGGCTTAGTGTTTACCTTCCCTTCCACTGAGCGGATAGCAGGCTAGCATGTCTGTTCTCCTCAGTCTGCTATTACTCCAGCCAAACAGATATGGTAGCAAGTTCATAGTTCAGTCAGTTGCTACAAGGATGGCAGTGTCCTTGGTGTGAGAGCGGGCTGGGCAAGAGATTGTCAGACAGTACTGGTATCAGTTGGACTGTTTCAACAAAGCCCGGTTATCTTTTGTTACTGCTATGAGGCAGGACATATCAGAGTCATGCTAGACGTAACAGCTGAAAGGGGTCACGGGATTTTGATGGTAGATTTTCACACCCAGGTGTGCAGTAGATAAGATCTCCGTGCACCGGGATGGTTTTTGTGTTATTTTTCCACTGGTCTTCCCAAGGATTGTCCCATAAAAATACCACACTGTCCTTAATGAGCACGGGTGGCTTTGTGACAGTGTTCGGGGCCTACCCAAGCAGATTCTGCGGTGCAAGAATTAGTTTATTTCACAATTAAATCTGAAATTTCAAATAAAATTTCCTGTTGCGGTAAAAGTAGAAAATATTCATGCATACAAATTCATGCAAAGGTTCAAAGATGAACAATAAGTAAAAAGCTCTAAACAATTTTATTTATGGATATTTTCTGTTCTTTGTCGCTGAATACAGATGCTAGTTCACTGACCTCAACTTCTGGTCACTTTTTTTTTAAAGTAATGACCTTGTACATTTGAATTTGATATTGGAGTTTTAAGTGGAAGCACTTCCTGCTTTACTAATCTTTGTGTTTTTTTGGTTTAAACTAGAAAAGCTTTAAGGAGCCTGTGTGTGGATATAGGTGCTTTATACACATCGTTTTGCAGGGGAGTAATAATCCCGACAGCAGGTGAGAGAGGTAAACAGGATGGTCACCTTCAGCTTTCAGTGCTAGTGAGAGAGAAAAAGACACACAGACACGAAATTAAGGACAGGGCCAGTTGTGATTATCAGAGACTTCGGCAAAGAAGGAGGAAGAGTCACCTTGAAGTTCCAAACGACCATGGCTCCATCCAGACCTACGCTGCTGAACTTGTCGACCTTGGTCTTGGGTCCTTCCACGATGCACAGCTGGCTGTAAGACAAACAGGCAATCGGAAGTTTGCCCCTGGAATAGGACCCTGAGCTGCTCAGATGTGGCTGTATAATTCGTGCTGGCAGAGCAAATAATACATCAATCCCTTCTCATTTACAGCAACCCATGGTTCAGCGCAATACTTAATTGCATTTAAATGCCCCTGCCTTTAAAAATGATGCACTGGGCTTCAATCATCACAAATCCCAACTGGTTGTAAGAAACAAAATCTTGGTCTGGATTTGTAGTTTCTGGACCTGACATGCCCCACAATGTGTGCCCCTCAGAGTCCCCCTATTTGTCCCCCATGTCCTCCCTTGAGTCCCCCCGCATGGCTTTACGTGATGGAGTTCTGGTGCAGGCTCTCCAGCTCGTTCTGCTCCTCCTCAGTTATGGCCTTCTTGTCCAGGTTACGGAAGTGTTGCATGGCCGACAGGCCGCCGCGAGACGTCTGCTTGGGGACGTCCAGCTTCTTCACCAAGCTCAGCTGCCCGGGGCCCTTGTAGGAGAACTGGTATGGGCAGCAGTCATGACCCTAAAGAAAAATCACCACACACTCTCATCTGTTAATCCCTGTAATTGCGGGCATATTTTTAAAATTTATTTATGAAATCACAGAGTCAAAGCAAGACATTTTTATACAACAAAAGCTATAAAAACACTTATTCTGTATTCTTTGTAGGGCTTATTCATTTGCAAGAAAGCGCATAACTGATACGCAAGTGGCGCATTCGCCGTATAAGGTGGTACGCGCAGCAATTGTAGCAGCACAAATGCGTATTAATTTATGTGTATGCATGCTGTTTACTCCGCGAAAGTATTACAAATTAGGCAGATAAAGGTTAAAATGCGCGGTAATTTCTTGTGATATCAGAGTGAATGCACAGAAATGCACATTTGTGCTGCTACGACAAGAAATCGCCACGCGTATCGCTTCGTATATACTTGGGTAGCAGTTCTGTGCTTCTCTGTTTATTTGCTAAGTTTATTTTCCTGTCCCGGGGGAGCTGTGTGACACAGGTGTAGCACATGGAGATGCTGAGGTGGTGTAAACATCCCCAAGTGAGGAGACAGTGCAGTGTAGGCATGGATGGTCCCCATCCCAGGTGGGCAGTGCATAGCGACAAAAAAAAAAAAAATAGACTCCACACTGCAAATTGCCATCTGTTAATCCCAGTGGTTGTGGGCACGGTCATATGTGACAGCGGCCCTGATTTATGAGTTTTGTGGCTCAGTTCCCTAGATGGTGCCATTACACAAAGAAGGTCTAAGGCTCGGTTGCTGTGGAATTATGGCCGTTCTCTGTAGAAAGTGAAAGCGGTTATGGCCTGAAAAGGCATATTTATAGCTATTTCACACAGTCACTCCTTCTAGGGAGTGCATTATTCTCTCCAAGGGATGTCTGTATAAACATCTGACAAAACATCTGTTTCTTAACCCACTCCTCGGGTACCCCCAGATGGGAGCAAAAATGTGGACTGTCTGGCAGGGAGCTGGGATGGAGCAAAAATGTGGACTGTCTGGCAGGGAGCTGGGATGGAGCAAAAATGCGGACTGTCTGGGGGTTCCCAAGGACTGGGTTGAAAAACACTGTTGTAGACTAGCAGGCGCTGAACCAATGAGTGTGGATGTGCGAATGGTCCCAGGGTCATGGTCTTACTGCTGCCACGATCTCTGTCTCACTGACGAACAGGACACTCAACTGGGGGAGGAGCTCTGTGGTCAGTTGGGTGACTCTGGGAGACACAAGGGGAGCATTAGTGCTCAGATACAGCTCACATGCTTTTACTATCAAACATGTCATCATCTGATCAGTGATGAAACAGTATTAGCCTTGCATGACCAGCACATAGCACGGTCACTAAGGACTCAGACTTGTCTGCACACTCACTCTTTGCCAGCGGGGGCGTCGACCACGCCGATGCTACTGTTGTGGCTGACCCAGGCCAGGCGGTCGCCAGACGGAGAGAAGCTGACGCCGTGCACCCAGCCCCCACAGTCCCTCTGCTCAAGGAGCATCTCCCCGAAAGGCATCTTGGCCCCCCAGGGTGTGGGTCCTGGCCTCTCTTCGATGTCCTTGATGTAGGCGGAGAAAACCCTGTGGTGGAATCATGGCGGACAGCACCAGGCGTCACCATGGTGACTCAGGAGGGGAGGGCGACTGAAACCGCCATTTTATGGTCTTCCAAAATACACATTTTACCAGATTCACCCCAGAATGCTTTGGCCATTTCTACTCCACAGTGTCATGACTAAAGGCCAATAACATCGCTGTTTGGAATGCTGATTCCAAGCACTTCATATGCTCGAGGCTTTGACCGACGGCATGTTTCCACATGTGAACAATGACGTTGGAGCTTTTACTGCTAATTGCTGAGGAGCTTTATGCGCTTGTGCGGAAGCTGATGAGAAGATAGAGGGATGGAGGAATACATGAATGGATGGGAATATGGCCGCCAATTCTGACCTGCAGTGAAGGTCGGCAGAGCCGGCCGCCAGTAACACATTGTTGGGATGCCAGTCCAGGCTCAGCACAGTGGAGCAGATGGTTTTCTTGATGTGTTTACTCAGCCACCTAGGGGTTAAAGGGCAAGGGTCACAAGGGCAAAGGTCACAAGGTGGCTTTTGTAGAGCAAATGTCCTGGAGGCACACTGTTGTAAAGCGCTTCATTACACAAGTTCATCAAACTTCCTGTTCCTGGGGGAGCACATAGCTAAAGTAATTATATGACTGGGTGCGGTTCATAGTTCATAACTAGCCAACTGGAATACAGTGCTCCCTGTGGCTTACAGGACTCACCAGTCATTTTCTTTCTCAAAATAGCACACGGAAATCAGTTTGGCCCCGCTGCCCAGGGCAAACTTGTTCTCCTGTGGGGACCATTTGACATAGGTGGCAGCCCTGTTGATGCGAACGAGCACCAGCGTGGGCTTCCACACGCCCTCCTTCAGGGTCCAAACATAGGCATTCCTGTCAGAGGCACAGGTCACTATGCGGTTGGATTCTGGTGCCCAGTCAATGCCTGTGAACATGAACACATTTAGACATTAAATGTCATCATACTGGTCATTAGCAACCCAGCAGGGACTGGGATTCTCTTTGGGGTCCTTTTGTAAATGTTCCTGAAAGTATCTGTACAAATGAATGAAATCTCTACCGGGGCTTAAATCAGCATAGTGTGGATGCACTCTGGATGACTCAAACGATCAATCTACTAACTGTCACAACACTGAGCTGGAAGGACAGAATTGACAACAATGTTATCTGGGTTTCTGTCCCCTTCATATCTGTCTTACATAATCATGCAGTGGTTTACTGCAATACATGTTGGGAGTTGGGTTCTGTGAGTTTAGCAGGCCACGCTCTGTTAACACCGCAGTCTGCTCAGCCCTGCCTGACACCTACCTGTGATGCGGCCGCTGTGCTCGGTGAGCTCGTGGATTTTGCTCCAGTCCTTCCCGCTCTTCTGGTAGATGTGCACCTCACTGCTGTTTGGGCTTATGGCGATTTCTGCAGGAGGAATTCAATGTCACTCTAGGGGCAGATCAAGCAGCTGGGCTAGCCAATGACATTCTAGGAGCCAAGGAGGGATTTCAGTGAACAAGGGGATGAGAAGGCCCTTAATTAAGTTGACTTGGTTCTACAATAGTTAACCCAGTTAAAACACTGCTGTAAAAGTGGCTAAATGTCTAAAGTGTGCGAGGCTCTTTCCAGGATATAGTGAAATCACCTCAGGCATTAGACAAAAAAACAAGTATGGTTTCCTCACTTCTTTCTACAGAAAGTAGAAGAATGGTAAATAAACAGATGTGGGTAAGAGAGAGGCAAACATAAGATAAGATTTATAGGTTTCCCTGGATTCATGACTGCAGCAGTTCCTGAAAGTAAGAGGCACCATGCAATCGTAATAAAGATAAGGAGCACTTAGACACTGGAGCAGACGGGAGATCTAGGGGGAAGTGAAATGCACGTAAATGCATTAGCAGCATCTTGAGCGTCAGGGCGACCGGTTCTCCCGCCGCTGTGGGTTATCCATGGCCGGCTGCAGATGGGCGGCTGCACGGGCAGCCTGCGGGCATGTAATCGGCTCATACGGAAGCACAACAGGACCAGTTTGCACTTGCGTGTGCGGTCTTTGTTCCAGGCGTGGCAGGACACCGGCTCTAGTCCAAAGCTGTACAGGGACATGTTTCAGCAAAAACTCTCTGGAATGTTCTGCAGATTGGGGGTTTCTTCTCTGAGACTTCAAAGCCTTAACACAAGAAAAATCACAGTTGAGGGGGGGTTATTGACAATTGTTTTTTCCATAAGTCTTGGTTGAGGACTACTGAAATGTTTACAAATATCGACAAGAAAAATATATCAGCCGATAGTAGATTAACAGACTAACATTAATGTTCAGACAGTAATAATACAGTAATTATCATGTTCACAGATCGACAGTAAATCTTAAGTAGTATTTTCCTGTGCCTTGTGATGTAAAATGTTTTATAATGACCTATTAGTAATGTAAAAAGGTTAAGAAATTACACTTATAGTATTCAATTTCTGCATGTACAAAATAATCAAATGTTCAGGCTTGGAAGGTTTTTCAGGCACCGAACAGAAGTATACAGTGTACGATTTTGTGATGATGGTGTTGAAAACAATTCCAAAGGCCTAAACTATCCTCAGAACTAAAGTTTCTCTCCTGCACACTCACAAAACCCAAGCCTTTATATAGCTCAGCATAGCTTTACAGTAATCAAATGCACGCTTTTTTACACCCCTGCTAAATCAGAGTTTGCTCTGCTGCATTCCCAGCAGAACACACCGTCATGCAATAAAGGCAAATAAAGGTGTGGAAAAGAAATGGTAGACAGCAGGGCTGGAAGAAAAGTGCATCGGTCAGGAGTCGCTCTTACCTTGCTGGGTGTTGGGGCACAAGCTCAGCTCTCTTCACTGGGAGTGGCTGATTCAGTTCATGGACTCTGGGCAGTCGACACAAACTGAACTAAATCTGGCCAGCGGAGGCTCTTAGCTCTTGATAAGAAAGGGGAGAGGTCCATACTGAGGCTGGCAGGGAGGGGCATGATGGGTGTGGCTTTGCAAATAACTCCTGTGTGAACATCTGGTATTGGTCCACTGTTTGTCTGGTTAAATTAAGCCCCAAGGTACATATTCACAACCAGCCTATCAGAAATGGAAGTTATTACTATGACGCCACCCTAAATGTCATTATCTGCTCATTATGCTTTGCTCACATTCTGGGCAATGTCTTTGGCTCTTGTGGTAAACTATAATTAAGCATAAACACCACTGTCTAGTAGGGCAATAAGCTCATTATTATATTATATATGTTCATTAAGGCCTTAGCACGTCAGTGTTAAAGCTTAAGGGCACTTAAAACGATTCATTGAAAATTTACGGACTGAGGTTTCATGCCATACAGTGTCTATCCGTGGTTAGAGTAAGTGCAGGCCAGGCCGATGTCATTACGCCTGATGGACCATTTACAAGTTTAAGCAGTACTGTTTAAGGAGAGCGAAAACACATATGAAGGGTTATGAAGCGAGAGTTTTTGATTTTAAATTCAGTTGTATTAACGTCATATCTTGTGACGCGCAGTTAGTCAGAGAGCTGTGACTGTGCTATATTTGCGAAACGAATCATCAGGTAGATCAAATTTTTTACGTGCTGCTTTTGAACACACTCCCATTCTAAAACGTCGCACTACTGAACGCTGACTGAAAAATTAGGCCGACTAAAAAAGACCGTTTCCGTGCCTAATGGTTAATGTCCTCCCCTTTAAAGTCGTTTACGGTCACACCTTAATCACTGAATGAGGCACATTGACGTCATCGGCGGTCTCTGATTGGCCCTGAGTAGTTTCCGGTTGGGCTACCGCTCGCGAGCTGTGAAAACAGAGAAGGGGACTTTATATCAGTGACAGTTTCGAGAAGGTCATACATTTTCTAAAAAAGCGAGAGGACGAGGGTAAGCAGAAGTACACTTCCGTGTTGATAATGCCTTCACGAAAACGGTTTCCATACCGCTGGTACACTCTGTAAATTTTGTATCTTGCGTTCAGTCGATAACTAGTTGTGATAAGTTGCTTTGCATTTCCAAGATGGCGCCCGAATACGGCCAATCGTTTCGAAAAGGCCTGTATATATAGACAGTGTTCTCAGTCGTGTTCAACAGACGACGCGAATACAGATATGGATGTATCTACATGTCTGTGCCGCAGTTAGTCAGAGAGCTGAACTGCGCCTCGCTGTTGGACCATAAGCGACGTGCTGGCGCTTCAGAGTGACAGCTCGCTCGGGCTCGTGCCGCCAGCTGCCTCCGCTCGCCCAGCGCGAGCGTACGCACGGATGGCGTGGGACGGGCTGACGGGGCGTCGGGCTCGTGCGAAGTCGAAACCGCTTTTAGTTAAGACTTCGGGAACGACCGTGCAATCGAAATGTTTGGTGTTTAAGTTTCAGTTCAACGGAGCCCACAGCTCTGCTGGAAGACAGATTTTGTTTTGTTCCCTTACATATGATATGTGATAAGTACTCTGATGTCAGGATGATGTGACTTACACAGAAACCCCTTTTTGCACAGCAAATGTCACATGAGTTTAGCTTTCTATCGCCCGCGGTCATGCTGATCTTTGATCGCGCTACACGAATCGGTGTGTTGTGGGTGTAGATGTTTGGAATCTTAGATATCCTTGAATAAGCGTTTTGGGTCTGCGTTGAACTCGCGTGCAAAGGAGTCTCAAGAGCATCCCGTCCTCGAGCTTCTAAAAGCTTAGAGCTTGCATCAAGTCTTCAGAGGTATTTGAGAGGAGGTGATTCTATACTCTGTATGTGGGTGTGTCACGTGGAAGTTTACTTGACCCCGCCCCCCATCGAGGCAGACTATGAAATCGACTATTTCATTTAGCCGCTGATTGCTTTCTTATACACATTTCTGTTCTATTTTCTGTCTTACTTCGTCTCCAAGAATTTGTTGTCAGCCATCATTTCTTTCGCTAAATTGTTTCCACACATTTGATGTCCCAGCATTGCCTGGGTGGCTGTCTCTTGCCTTTGTACCGCCACCTCCATTTCCTCTTTGTGTTTCACTTCCAAGAGTCACATTTCCTCTCACGGGCATCTTCTTACATACTGCTGTCTGGTGAAAAGCAGACACCTGTGTTTAACCCAGTTCAGCATAGCTTACTAACAATTTAAGTGTGCCTTGCATGCCCTGCACTGTTAGGCTGCGATGCTTGTCTGTCCCAGCAACACCCTGTGCCATCCACCTTTTTAATGGAAGTTCTTTTCTTGCATTTCCCAGCTTGCACTGTGTCTTTTTGTACTGTTCAGTTAGGTTTTTTTTTGTTTTTTCCTCATTTCCTTCCACTCACCGTGCTTGCCTTTCTCATGATTCCTGTCTGTGCTTCACCACGTCCCCTTGCATGCTTGATCCTCTTGAGGCTGTTTGTATTTTCCGGACACGGGTTACATTTTATTGCTCCCGCCAAAAGCTCGCCCTCAAGTGGGTTATCGAACTTTTGCACGGTTTAGCTCTGAGTTTCTTGTCCGTAGTTTACCGGTCGGTCATCCATGCTTTCTGCACATGAAAGACAATCTCGACAGCAATTTCCCATCAGACCCCTTGCTTGCTTACCTAGGCAACGATCATGCTCCTCCTGTCTTCAGGGTTATGGTGTATCCGTATCCTTTTAGATGTCGTCGTCGTCGTTTGTGGCTTTGAATTCAGCTGGTTGCACAGGAACCCAGGTGACAACTTATACTGTGTATGGCCTGAAACCCCTTGCCCACCCCCCACCCTGGCCTCCCCATCTGCTATGTGCATAACCTTGTCCTCTCACCGCAGACCCTGGGCACAGCGAGCCATGGCGTGTGGGAGCGGCAGCGGCGACCGCAGCCTACGCGAGTGCGAGCAGTATGTGCAGCGGCACGGCATCCAGCAGCTGCTGAAGGACTGCATCGTGCAGCTGTGCGCCAGCCGCCCCGAGAGGCCCGTGGCCTTCCTACGCGACTATTTCCAGAGGCTGGAGAAGGTTGGTATACTGGGACTGGAGACAACTGCAAGGGTAGTGGTAAGGTCATGGCAGCAGATGCTGATTGGCTGGTCATGTAACCACGGCCCGCCCCCTCAGTTGGGTTTGCTGGATGTCAGTTGAAAGAATCTAGTGCTTGTAGAAGGTATGTGAAACAGTAAGGGGATGAAATCAGGAGTGCTCACCTGCAGACTTCCTTCCATGCTCACTGCACAGTCTGTCTGATATGTTTGTGCTCAGTTAGTTGCTGTCAAAAACACATGCACTCGTGCATGTGTAGGATTTAGTAGCCCCGAACGCCATGTGTGCCTCCATAGGAGGAGGCCAGGCAGATCGCTGGACAGCAGAAGGCAAACTCTCGCTCGGATTCGCGGGACGATGAGATTTCCCCACCTGTGAACCCTGGGGTCAAAGCCCGGCGCGGGGCCATCAGTGCCGAGGTCTACACGGAGGAAGACGTCACCTCTTATGTGCGGAAGGTGACTGTCGCCGAGTGATTCTCGCACAGTAACTCGTCAAACGGCTGTCTGGACCAGCAGCACGCTTAAAGCTGGACGTGGGTCTGAGTCTTGCACAGGAGGCTTCTTTCATGTCGTGCCGAGGCGGACTCATTTATGCACATTCAGGGGATGCTTCCACCCTCTTGTATTAATGTTTCGTAACGTGCTTCCTGCTCCAGGTCATTCCAAAGGACTACAAAAGCATGGCTGCTCTGGCCAAAGCCATCCAGAAGAACGTGCTGTTTTCACATCTGGACGACAACGAGAGAAGGTACTCCGCCGTGGGTTTGTTTGTACAAAGAGCTGCGCTATCGGCCCCTAGTGCGTCACAAGTGTACATATACCAACACACCCTGCACACTGTGCATGAAGACTTAGCCACAGGAAATAAGAGTACAGAGGCTTGCCGGGTTACAAGGGTCTCTGTCACGATATCTCGACTTTACGATGGGTAAATGTTTTTCACTTTCAGTACATTATTCAATAAATTACGTGAGATATTCAACGTATTATTCTGAAATAGGCTTTGTGTTAATGATTTTGCTAATGTAAGTGTTCTGAGCGTGTTTAAGGTTTGCTAGGCTATGAGGTTAGGTGTACTGTATTAAAATGCATTTTCGCCTTATGATATTTTCGTCTTATGATAGATTTGTCAGAACGTAACTCCCTTGTAACACGGGCAGAGGCTGTAATTAAATGACCCTTTCAGTTGGGTTTGAAGGGAAGGGGCATTGAGGGGGTTGACTTACTACGGACGCTACACTGATGGTTGTTTTAGCGCACTGTTTAATGCAAGCTGTTCACTTAACGATATTGTAAATTTTCATTGCAGTGACATATTTGATGCCATGTTTTCGGTTACCTACATCGCTGGGGAGACAGTCATAAAGCAAGGTGATTTATTCTTATTTCCCCCTGGAACTTTAATGCCAAACATTGGTAGTTTTTTTTTTAATCAGTTAATCGTTCATTTTCTTTCCAGGTGATGAGGGCGATAACTTCTACGTCATTGACCAGGGAGAAATGGATGTAAGTAACCGCTTTCTCATTTAATGCGTACAGATACTAGTAGTTTAGAATTTAAGGTGTTCATCCTCAGCCCTTATGCCCGTGCGCCCTCTGGTGCCCAGATGCATATTTGCACTTGGGAGTGTGTGGGGTTTTAATGTCACTGGCACTTTATGGGGGTGGGGTTAGGTAAGCAGCACCAATGAACAGGCGCGGTGTTCCTGCAGGTCTATGTCAACAGCGAATGGGTGACCAGCATCGGAGAGGGGGGTAGCTTCGGAGAGCTGGCGCTGATCTACGGCACCCCCAGGGCGGCCACAGTGCGGGCCAAGACCGACGTGAAGCTGTGGGGGATCGACAGGGACAGTTATCGAAGGATCCTCATGGTGACTCCACCCTTCACCTCACCGGACACAAACTGTTTTCGGATGGATAATGTGCACGTTGTCATGGGACGTGTACAATGCCCACAGAAAGCCTGGGCAGTCTTGCTTAATTCAGTACAAATATTGCACAGTTATTGGTTTTATAACAAAAGTCATTGCTTCATGTATTTGTTTACAAAAAATACATATCTCACTAGAAACAACCAATAGGTTTAAATAAAACATTTATTTCAAATAGTAATACATTTATACACGAATTATAGTTCTAAAAGAGCTGTTCTGAGTTAAAAAAGTTCACTGACGAGCATCATTAGGTGCTTTTAAATTAGAAACACCTTTGTAATAACCTAAAACATTAAACGTTTGTGTTTAGTGTCCCTTTGAGAGCCAGTGACTACAATTGCAATTAATAGCAAAATGGCAAGAACAGAACTGAGTCAGTCAAAAAAAAAAAACGATGACACTTAATAAAAAGAGAATTTCTGTGCAGAAGATGTGTGCAGATGTTAAACATTGCTTGTCAATGGACTTTTGTTATGAAACAAATCAATTTGCAACATCTTTACAGAATTAAGTAACCTTCGTCCGACTTTCTTTGAGCACTCTTGGCGTAGCATGACATTTGGCTTTTAACTTTAATTTCCAGGGAAGCACTTTAAGGAAAAGGAAGATGTATGAAGAATTCCTTAGCAAGGTGTCAATTTTAGGTAAGGCCCCTTACTGTTCCCGTCTGTTACCGTATGGGGCTCCTCGGGGCTTTGCTAGACTCTACCTCTGCTGCTGATTGCATCTCTAGTGGCATTTTCTGAGGATGTGAACTGAAAAACCATTAATGGAAGCTTTCAGATTTTCGGGAAAATTTACATACAGCAAAAAAGTTTTTATGGTCACTTGAGGTGGTTTTTGTTGCGATCCGAAACAGAAGTAATTCCTTCAGTAATCAACTACCTCCTTTAGGGATGCTTGTCTATCACAGCACAATGGGGCTCAATCCCAGGGAGTGCACATAAATTATAACCCTTCCTGTTACTGTAAGTCACTTTGGATAAATGTCAGATAAATTAAATGTTGTGAATGTGATTCACAAAACTACAATGGAAGCAGAATTTTACAAACTACTTGATACGTTGGTCACGATAACTAGTTCTTCTGGAGCTACTAACTTATGGAAAGCCCACTCCACGTTGAAGGACGAGACATTGATCTTAATCTCACAGGATGATGAATGGCGAGTATTATTCACAAGGCATCCATTAATGATATCGCACCCTTTCTGCACCCCATAATTTCACTGTTATGTCGCTGTTGGTAATTCGCATGGAACTCTAATGGAAACACAGCTCATGACTTTTCTGTGCACCCACTTTCTGCTAATTAGCCTGTTCTAGGCTCATGCTTTTCCAGTTTAGCATGGACTTATCAGACAACGCCCACCTTCTGTGTAGAGTCCCTGGACAAGTGGGAGCGTTTGACCGTGGCTGATGCCTTGGAGACGGTGCAGTTTGAGGACGGACAGGAGATTGTGGTCCAGGGAGAACCTGGGGATGAGTTCTTCATCATCCTGGAGGTGTGTGCGGAGTTTTTTTCCCAGCAATTCATATGATGTTGTTGATGCTGCGTGGTGTGGGGTGTGATACCAAGTGTGTGCTGTAGAGGGCACTGTGCGCAACAGAACGGTTGTTTGTGTGTCCCTGCAGGGCCTTGCAGCTGTACTGCAGCGCAGATCAGAGAACGAGGAGTTCGTAGAAGTGGGAAGACTGGGACCCTCCGATTATTTCGGTGAATTTGAAGTTAAAACTTTCTTAAGCCATCTCTCATTTCCTGCTGTCTCAAGCTGTGAAAACACAGGTTGCCGTGTCTGAGTTTTTGTTGAATGAATGATTCCTCACCTCGGCCAGGAGGTAGCACCACTGCTCGGGCCGTAACCCCCCCGCCCCCCTTTTGTTTAGGTGAAATCGCTCTCCTGATGAACCGACCCCGTGCCGCCACCGTAGTGTCCCGCGGGCCGCTGAAGTGTGTGAAGCTGGACCGGCCACGGTTCGAGCGCGTGTTGGGGCCCTGCTCGGACATTTTGAAGAGGAACATCCAGCAGTACAACAGCTTTGTCTCGCTGTCCGTGTGACGCGGCACATTTTTTTTCTTCTAACTTCCTTACTGTACCTTTTCCTGCAGCCAGCTGTCAAGCCGCATCACTGTGTTATCTCTGTTGGTCCGGTTTTTACTTGTTTTATATTATATACGCTTCGCACTCTTTACACAGGGACCACAGTTTCAAGTGCTCTTTATCACATTTTAACAAAAAATATGACCCGATTTTCCCTTATTTTTAAGATTCCTATTTCTGTACAGCAGTTACGCTCCTCCAGGTACACAGAGAGAGAGAGAGAGAGTATTTTTAATGTTAGTTCTCAGAGGCTAAAGGGCCCTTTGAGTAATCTGGATTATTTTGTAGTTTTTATGACTCGTTTAGTGCGATCTGTTTGCTTGACGCAAATGGCCATTTCATGTAATGGTTTTTAAGGTACTGGGGCAGTTCTGCTGTTATGCCCGTGGCGTGGGACCATAATGAGTTTGTTTTGTGTTTTTCCTGATTTGGGGTAAAAACCTCGCAGATGTCCGTGTGTGCCGCTCAGCCCCCCCTTTCACTCTCCTTTTATTTTTTATTTTTTAGAACATTCCTCGTTTTTGTTCACCAGTCATGTTTGTTTGCACAGCCACCCCGGGGGGTGTTGTCGCGTGTGCATCCGCACCGCTAGTGCCAAATGTTCCCTCATGTATGTATGGTTACGAGTCCCACCTCCCATCATGGCGGATGCTGTAAGCTGATACCTCGTTGCCAACACAACTAGCCTAAGGGGTTTATGGGTAAAGTCTAGGCTGTCGATAGCAGCAATATACAATTGGTTCTCTAAAAGGATTATTTTATTTTGATGGGAAAAAATAGGCCCTAGAGGTCTGTAGCAGCCAGGACTGTACAAGGCTGCCAGTGGCACAGAGCAGGGTGCGTGCCAGTTTAACACGCTTCACAGCCCATGCTCCTGTCTGCCTCCATAACCACAGCTGAGCTCCTGGTCACCTCGTGGCACCTCCTCTCCGCTGCTTCTCTCTCCCACTCCTCCAAGGCCTTAAAAGCGTTTTCAGCTATAAATGGATTTAACAGTTCATGGCTGCCTCTGTAGGAGTCTTGATAGAGGAGAGTGAGGGAGGGCATTGAAAAAGAGAGATTGTCAAGCAACTGCCTGCATATAAGGATGGAAGTTATCATATCTAATCATATATATATAAAAAACCTGTTTCTATATATTTTAAATGTGTGTATGTATGTTATGTTGGCTGTAGGTATAACTTTATTCAATAGATTACCAGGAAAATTGAGATTAGTCTGATCTGAAGGATACAGGATTACTGAGCTTTGAATGCTGAAAGTATGCTTTGTCAGCATTCAAGGTGACAGTTCTGCCCTGCCTGCTTTGATAGATATCTGTTCACACATGTTTAGGTATTAATTTCATTTATTATTTTTAATCGAAGTGTTATATATTTTCTCACAAGCAGCAAACAAAAAAATAAAGCTGTATTTAAGCAAAATTTCTTTGTCTTCGTTCTGTCAGGAGCATGTTGTCATGATTGTCTGACTACTTGTTTTCCCATTAAATAGGATCGGTGGTTCCCAAATTGTGGTACTCAGAGCGCCCACATGTGGTATGTAAAAAGATTTCGGTGATTTGTTGCGTGCACTGAAACAGAATAGCAACTGGAGGCTGAAATCGATGTAAAATTACCTGGTATAAGAAACACACTTTTAAAATCTTTTTCAGGTTGATAAAGGTAATCTGTGTGAAAATAAGGCTCATCCCTCTCACTGAAATGACAAGTGCCGTTTCTTTTGCTTTCAGTTTACTGTACAGCGACATTTCGCTGCTTTGGTTTGATCTGAAGTGGTACCACTAATCTAAGTGATTGTTGGTGCCAAGCACACTGGGTCCAGCATCTCAGTAACAGCCACCTTCAGTACAGTGTGTAGAGTTTATAGACAATAGTCTAACAAAAAACACCTGGTTCATGGCAGTTCTGTAGCCAAAAATATGTTAATGAGAGCGTACAAATACTGATGATCAGGCAAGGCACACAGGAAGACCATAAGTATGTGACTTCAGTACAACAGCTCTGTGCAGAATGGCTTTTCAGAGTACAACTCTACTGTTAAGCAGTTACAGAGAGAAAAGTAGATCCTACTTGGCATTAGCTTGGTGCGCTTAATAGAAGTGGCCACTGAGTGTATGCATGTATTACATTACTTGCTTTGAATGACTTTGAAGGAAAGAAGTTTTCGAGAGAGAGATGGCAAGGGTTTCTGTGGATTTGCAGCCACTTCCTGGTCAACTGCATCCCTATCCTTACCCAGGGCCATGAGGTGAGGTTAGTGGCTGAGAAGACGAAGTCTTTCTGTATGGTTGCTGGACTGCTTCTGCATGATGGCATATGGAGCTTGCAGGTTTGGAGGGAACTCAAAATCTGCCATTGCTTCACATTGAGAGGAGTCAGCTGAGGCGGCTTGGGGCATCGTATAAGGACACCACCTGGATGGCTTCCAAGATCATTTGTTCCAGGGCAGTCCCAAGACACGCTGTAGGGATTATATCTTCCAGCTGGCTTAGGAATGCCTGGGGATCCCCCTGAACAGGCTAGACTCTGTGGCCTTGGAAAGAGGCCTTGCTTTCTCACCCTGGCTGCCTTCTCCTCCTCCTGCTAATCCTCACTTTTTTACACGTCGTTCGCCAACTTTTCAAGTGGCAGCGGACAGCTGATTGCAGTGCGTAGGCTGAGTGTGTGGGCACAAAACAAAGTTGATGTTTCTCCACTTCCTCTAAGACTCAGGAACAAGGGCATTGGTTTCAGTTCAACATTGGTAGGGACCAAAACAGCCCTGAACGCCCCCACCCAAATCTACGCCCTTGCTCAGGAGTCACCACTGTGTTCCTAGGGGGATGTCACATGATCATGGTCTTTCTCACAGCAGGTGCAGCAAATAAAAACAGCTGTTTTTTTTTGTTACGTTCACTCAATGACACTCTAAAGGATGTACTAAAAATACAACTGTAGTAAAAGTGAAACTTCTCTGTGTATTTAGGAAATCTCTCTGTGGATGTGTGGTAGATGTTTAGAGATTAGGTCTGCTGAAGACATGATGACAGAGCAGACAGGTGAGCTTGAGATGAGAGATGTCTTCACTCACCTACAAGAGTGATTAGTTAGTAATTAGCCAGTCAAGTACCCTTCAGCACCGCAACATACATGAAAGAGTTAGGGTTTGCCAAAATAACGAAGTACCCCACAGTACCCAAAATACCATACTGCACTGTGAATGGATGTGTTAACCAAAATTATTCATGTTTTTGTTTAGTGTTTAAGCTCGTCATGGAAATGTTTGTGGCTGGTCAGGAATACTCGTTTATTTCCAGTCACGATTAAAAAATTAAATACCATGAATGTATTGAAATGACACACTGCACCATATACACCGTCTTGCATCTGCATCATATCCATTGTAAGTGCGCACAGCCCCGAATATGTATCTTTATCGTTAACACAAATCTAATTGATTTGAGAACAAGATTCGACATTTCTGCCACGCATCCGAAATAAGACTCCTGGCCCTTTAAAACGGATTCGGTCTTTTCCGGCGCCTTCGACACCACTCGGTATTTGCCGCTCCTGCTGCAGCTCGAGCTGTTATCAACTCACACTAGCCCACAAATCACTATTTGTTACTTTTGCACTCGTCTAAAGGACTGCCGGGTGTCACGGTCTCATCTGCTGCAAATGCAGGCCATTAAATGCGTGGTTGTCGGCGACGGGTAAGAACGACCACGCCGAGCGCATCGGGGGTGCAGATCTTGCGTGCAGTTCAGGCATCTGTTGGAAGACGCAATTGTTGCAAGGGAGATATAGGGCTCTTGTCTGGGCTCGGTGAATGGGTCGAAATCGCATAGCGGGTTTTCATACTGAGTGCAAAATAAATATTGGTCGCTGGGAATTAATTGAGTCAGTTCTACCTAATATTTTATATACATTGATTTTAATAAATTCGTTTTTCGATGATACACGTGAAAATACGAAATCTGCCAAACGCGTTTGTAGCGCATCCTTTTCAGAACAAACTAAATTGCAATTCAACGAAAAATCGTCTGGCGTGTAATATTTATACGATTATCGCGGTGGTACGTTTTGTTAGTTTAGGCATGGACATGTCCGTCAAATTGCAGCCGTGCAAGAAGAAACGGTATCTGCAGAGTCAAACATCATATGATGTAATGCTTTTACGCCTACGTGGTCCTTACTGCTGATGCACCGCGGAAAAAAACCCTAGTAACGCTTATCACATGAATGCACCATTTTTTGCAAAATGCGTGTTTATATGGTCTCTGCAGACATCGGATTGTTTAGTTGTTGCGTGGCGTGAAATTATTCTACCAGCAATGTGTAAAGGCAGCAATGTGGAAGGGAAGGCATGCAAGAGCGGGGACGTGGGTTTTTTTATCAGGGGCGTGGGGCTTCGGGAGGTTGTGGTGCTGGTGTTATTTGATATTGGATTTGGGCAGTACGGTCCAGCATGGCTGTCGTGTGAAATGAAATGTGTAGTGACGGTCAGCGTCTGCCAAAATATTAATCCTGCTCCCCGCGGATCTAAGTCACAGTTGCTTGCGACTCAATGCCGGCTGGGGAGGCAAGCATCTCACACATACGGAATGACGTCATGTTACCGCTGGGTGCCGCCTGTGCTTTGGAGACTCCCAGTTATTGGACATTTTAAAAACTGGCGTAGAAGAAGGCATTTCTTAAAACCAGCACCTCCATCGGAGTATGTCGTAGATCGTCAGTCTTAAATTCATGATAGGGATGTAGAAATTTTACCTTTTCAGGTTTTTATTTCACTCGGTGGCTTTTGAAGGACAACTTAACTGGCCTTGTTACCCTTAAAAAGAAACCTGTTAGGAATCATAACTTAAAAGCACCCGTTAAGACACTTTTGAGAAGGACACTTTTTGTTTGTTTGTGCTTATATTTTATATGTTATGTGCCCATAATAATACAGAGCTGCATTTCATCATGGCACCCTTATGTGGACTTTCTGCACAGGTGCCCATTTGCCTCGTTCAGAGTCTGGTTTTTGACCTCTTTTGGTTGATGTGATTCCCAGCAGGCCCTGGAGCTAAATCCATATGTCCATGTCTGGCACGTAATGCTAGCTGGCTGAATGCAGCATTAGCATGGCTGTCCTATGCCAGCCTCTGAGGTGGTTGAGTTGTCATGCCCTCTCTGTGAGTCGGCTGTGAGTTTCTTACACAAACTTTGCACGGACAAGCACTGTAACCTCTGGCTTCACAAAAAGTGGTCCGTGTTTCTAGTTTAATGGATTTTTCATCCTACATTACCGATCTGGTGAAATTGTTGGCAATCTGGCATTGGCCCTTAACCTGCAGAAAATTTTTATTTTCATTTTATATTAGACCAACAAGGCAGTAATATCTGCCCCATAGATTGACATTTATAGCCATGTAGCCCCCAATACACTTCTGAAAATAGAACGTTCACCAGAGTTTCTGCATCATCTCTTAATGACAGATATAAAATCATCAAAGGAGTTGACCACTAAGTGGCCTGGTGGTTAATGAACTGCCCAAAGGGGGTCCCAGGATGAGTGTCTGTCATTAGGGTATGGCAGTAGTGGGCAGGCGTTTTATTTGGCACCAGCTCCTGGATTGAGACTTTAATGGGACTCGAAGTGGATCGAACTGGTGGTATCAGAATGGAAACATCACCCAGGAGTCATTTTCTCACTGCCCCTTTTTCCTGTCCTTCAGTGCCGTAGGAAAGACCTGTCTGCTCATCAGCTACACCACCAATGCCTTCCCTGGAGAGTATATCCCCACCGTGTGAGTGTACACACAATGCCGACACGACTCGCACTGAGTGGATCACGTGTGTGATGCTGGAACTGAGTAACCTTGGCTCTCTGTCACCTCGCAGGTTCGATAACTACTCCGCCAATGTGATGGTGGATGGCAAACCCGTCAACCTGGGATTGTGGGATACTGCTGGTCAGGAAGACTATGACAGACTCCGCCCTCTTTCCTATCCCCAGACGGTAGTCAATCAGCATCAGAGTTTCATGTTTATTTCCCTGTGTTTATGTGCCTTATTTCCCATGCTGTACACTTTAATCAAATTAGAAGCTCTGATTTTTGGAAAGTATTACACCTTAATCTTGTGCAGTCTTTCACAATGCTTTTTTGTTGATTGTCCAACTACAGTGATCCCTCATCTATTGCGGGGGTTGCGTTCCAGAACCCCCCACGAACGGTGAAAATCCGCGAAGTAAAAACCATATGTTTATATGGTTATTTTTGTATATTTTAAGCCCTTATAAACCCTTTAT
>JAAGVU020000044.1:16885766-16906808 GCA_011763525.2 Mormyrus iriodes | reverse complement strand
CGGGAGCAGAAGTTGAACAGGTCCTCCAGGCTGGGCCCGAGGAGCTCCATGACCATCACGTTGTAGTCACCCTCGGCACCACACCATTTGATGGTAGGGATGCCCACTGCGGCGTGATGAGCACAAATGAGGGAGGGCATGGAAAGTTACAGAAAATATACATCGGCACTGAAACCTCAATCCATCAAGGGCGTGAAATAATAATAATAATAATAATATTAATAATAATCATCCAACTAATAAAATGGACAAAACACAGAAAACAGACCAGCTGGCATTTCCATGGGCTCAGCAAAGCCAAAGGGTAGCTGGTACTTACAGAGCATGGCTCTGACTTGGCAAGACATGGATGACCAACCAACACTGCTTAGAAGCGACTACCAGTGGAGGGGTGGGGGTGGGGGGTTGGATTTACCCTCTCTCACCAAAAAGACTGGCCCAGGGTGACAAGGGCTGATGGCATTTGGTGAAAAACCACCAAGCTGGACAACAAGGGGGCAGTGATAAAGGCACTAGGCTACTGATGCAAGTAGCAACAGAGAGACTGGGGTCTTTCTGCAGATAGTGTGCATCTTAGACAGAATCACTGCACAAGTGAACAGAAACATCTGGGCAACCAAAAAGAGCCACGTCAGTATTCTCATGTCACGCTAAGACCATAATATAACTAATAGGACACATAATGAAAACAAAGTGAAATGCTATAAAATTATATTGTGATGTCAAACTAGTTTAAAAGTGAAAAAATGCCAGTGTCCCCGTGCAAATGCCGCTGTGCACCATACCTCCCCCCTGCATCATCTTGTAGATCTTGCTCTCGATGTGAAGCTGAGGGTGTTTGGTTTTCACACATTCCAGCTTGATGGCCACCTCTTCCCCCACAGAAATGTCAGTACCTGCAGAGAGGGGGGAGGGGAAAAGGGGGCCTTTGCGTCACAGAGCTCATCCTGCCTGCCGCTGCCTCCCTCCTTTTAAGTGGCTCCTCTGAGAGCTGACAGGCTATTTTCTACCATATATCCCTAAGACGTCAGATTCCAGAGAAAAGCCAGAGTGATATTCGGGACGCTCTGCACGAACACACTGGAATCACCTACGTGTAAAAATTCTGTACCAAATAAGTGACTTCCAGATGCATTTCTAAAAGACTTTGCTGGTTCCTTGTCATGTCACAGAACAAGGATCATGATTCACTACTGCGTAGACCTGAGCCCATTCTGACCTCCGGCAGGACCAGTGACCATGCAAATGTGAAATCCTCTGAAAAAAGCAAGGTGACCATGTGCACGGTCAGATCATCTGCTCTTCGGGTGGCGGAGAACAGGCTTCACAGGAGCCCGACCCCCTCCAAAGCAGACAGACCCACTGCACCACAGTGACTGAGTCGCTGAGTAAATTATAGCTTTATAACCACTTTAATTGAGACTCAGCGCGAGGCCACCCCCAGCAAACAGACTGTCCGGCACCGCACAGGATCGCCCACCGTTGTCGCATTTCTTAGGAGCCGGGCAAGGCTCGTCCACTCGGTAAATGTGTCCAAACATGGAATGACAGCGAAAGCGCAAGGTCGCCACGTTACCATCTCCAGGGGCGCCCAAAACAACATTCCACCTACACGCTGCTCTACGCCTCACGCTCTGCTGCAGCCCTGATGACATACGATCATGTCTGGGCTCCGCTAAACTTAACTTTGGGTTGGACACGTGCACGTGCAGACGGATGGTATGGATGGCATGAAGACAGTCAACAAAAACAATGACGAAACTTGTGACGCTATAGTACTATCAAAGTCTGGAGATCCTACAGCATCTGAGCCTTCTACCAACTTTCAAGATGGCTGTAAATTGTTGCAGTTTACACTTTAGCCAATCACCATTCCTCAAATATTGCCATTGTAAAAACAAAAACCAGCAACCCTAACTGCACGGCACAACCACAACAACTAGGTTTTATCAGACACTGTTCCTGTCATGAGTACTTAATGAATAATCTTTCTCACGGATGACCTTTGAACAGATTAGTGTCTCCCAACCTAAGCGCTTCCTCTGTGGGAAATTTGGTACAGCTGGTTATCGTTAAGCTCTGCCTTGGGGCCTCTTAAAACCAAACTGCATGAGCCAACATTACATCATAGGAACTTTTCAATGGGGGCCTTCGCCTGGGGGAACGGAGCCAAACATATCGAGAAACAGGCTGGCAGCAAAAGCCTGAGTGGGCCGGTTACACAAGGTCCCGTGTCATGATCTCCTGCGCTGGATTCCTTAACAGCAGGCACCTCAACGGCTGGTATGCATTTTATCAAAAATCCCCATGGACAGGGTTGTTGATGTCTGATAACCACTCCATTAATTGGGCACCAACTCAATGAGTAACACAGACAATGGAGGATTATACAAATCTCATGTTAAGTGCCTCATTCAAGGACACCACAAGCAAGGGGATCTGAACGAGAAACTTCGGGAAAACTTTTGGTCACGAGCTGGCTTCTTTCATCACCATGACAACCGTCGTTCAAGTCAATTGTCACTCACACTGTCAAGGGAAAATAATTTCAACGATTGGACGGGACGGCTTCAGGCAAAAGCAGAATAATACAACTCAACAAGGGAATCCACGCAGGAATCCAGTCCTGAGCAAAGCACATATAATGAATCCAGTCCTTGCCTCCGATCTCTAGAACAAATCAGGCAAGCCCGGCACCCTCCGCAAACATCACCAACTGGTAATCCAGGAAACACTCCCTGTCACGCAAACGGGCGCAAACACAACGAAACCAAGTCACCGAGTTGGGCAACTTCTCCCAACGTGCGTAATCCTTACATAATGTTAGAAAACCCTCTGCCAACGGGGACAGCAGTTTCTTGCTGCCTGCGCGCCGTCACTAAACAGAAGGTAACCAAGTGCTGTAGAAGTATTCACTGAAAGGGTGACATAACGGACACATTGTATACAACTCATTCCTATTCATTAGCAAGAGCAACCGACAGCGAACGCGTAAAGCTGGATATTTCAACAAACCAAGCGCTGGCCCCTTACTAAAAGCCTGGGCAACGACATTTGGGGGATAGGGGGCTCACAGGACCTCAAATGGGGTAATTATCTGGAACAAAGTCAACCCGAAAGAGGAGCAGTCTCGAACCGGGCGCAGCGTCCCCAAGCCAGCTAAAAAGGGCTGTCCGTAACGAGGAACGTGATCAGCTGGTTGTTAAGACGTCTTCCTCTTCACTTTTTATCGAATTAATCATCTGTGACCAGACACCATCTTGTAGTATTTTTTTGTAGTTTGATATTGAATGCTTCACAGGACAATGCAACGCAGGAATCACAATGATCAATAGCCAAGCACGACCTAAGCCAGTAGAAATGAACTCCGGTACGTGCGATCAGCTGCCTGTTGGAAACACAGACAGGCATATAGGTTAAGCTAAATTAAGGAGGATCAGACAAGATGGTATTATTATACCAATCGTACGATGCGAAATGAATCCATAAAGCTGAACACCACCCATCTGACCATGGGATCCGGTATTGTCGGAATACAATGTGTCTAAAGGATTAACACACTGCCTGCACTGCCATCTTAAAAATATATAAATTACAATAAAGCTGCATCGGACAAACACGGTCCGATTAAACAACATATGCTGGAACCGTCGCAGTTTTCCCCAATGCTGGACGGATTTACAGCGTCTGCACCTTCGTTTCAGCCCGTCACTTTAACACAGCTGATTAACGGCAACAGAAAAAGACACACACAAAAACTCATATAATTAAAAAGGCTGTTGAAACATGGCCTGGCTTTATAAGCACAGGACTGACACGAAAGCCTAAAGCTAAGAGTGCCCACAAGGGCTAGTTAGTTCACACTAACAGGTCTGACAAGGATTAGGCTAGCATATTTACTACGCTGGAGAAAAACTCACTATACGTTCTCTGTCGACAACTATGAAGCTAGTTAATACATTTTTATTTGATTAAAATGGCGGAGATACTCACCCAAATAAATATCCCCAAAAGATCCACTTCCAATTTTTCTTCCAAGTCTATATCTGTTTCCTACTCTCAGTTCCATGACTAAATACTAGATAGCTAGCAAAACAGCTAGCTGCCCCCCTCTGAATTTTGAAATGACTGTAGAATTTGTCAATTTTATTCACCAGCTAAATTAATCACCAAGACCCCAATTTCCACAGAAACCTTTTCTCTGCTTCAAAATAAACTCTTCCTTCTGTCACCATCCGATTTTCACCATTCCTTTTTTAACACATATGATGTCGGAACGCTACAATATGGAGCTCGTTTGAAAGCTTGAAGCATGAAGATTATGTTCTTTCTGTTTTGCGTGACATCTTTCACGACTCCAAGAAGGATGGACTCGGATTTTGATAGCTGACTCCACCGCCAACCCTCTAACCGCCTCGCAATCCGACTGTCAACTACCCCTTTCCTTCATACCATGAAACGGTCTGCCGTGTTCCGGTAACGCCACTTCCGCTGATGACGAAACGTCAAGATGATCGGGTGGGTCTGGGCGAGGTGACGCTCTGGATAGGGCATGTCAGGGCAGATTGCGAACGGTCTAAGCAAACCTGCAATACTTTCCGTTTGCGTCGTCTCCAGCGAGTCTGTTCACCTTAAGGAACTGTTTGACTCAAGCAGTTCAACTGGATAGCGAAAGAATTGCGGAATAGTGGCATAAATAGAACTGTAGAGGACGAAGTAAAGTATGTTTAAATATAATTGGAGGAATTCATTACGTACTAACCCCACAAAGGGGGACGCATACAACTTGATATAGACCTAATTAAGATAAGCGACACATAGAAATCCGCGTGCAGTTTTACTGAGGTTATAAAAATATTGATTTTTTAAATTCATATTGATAGATATTAGTATAAAAGTATCTGAAGTTAATAGTTATAATTTATATGGGAGATAACAAACAGTGTAACGCCCATAATTCTAAAACGACTGCAGTGTTTTTAGAATTCCTTTTAAAATTATATGTAAAAAAACTTTCTCGCTTGCAAAAAGTAAATTATAAGGTATGACACAGAGTAGATTATAGTATAATTAATGTGGATATGAACTGATTTTTTAAAATGACTTATTTAATTCACAACATCCTAAATCTCTTAAGCTGCCATCTGTAGCTCAGATATTAGCGCATAGTATCAACAACACAGCAAGTCATCAATGTGATAAGTATATTGTATTGTACCTGCGGTATACGACTTATGCGGTATACGAAACTTATGTTACGCTGACACCTTGTGGTCTTATTAAAATAAGGCATTTGTTTTAAACAAACGTTATCATATTTTGGCATGTTCTGCGGCTGTCAATCAAACACGGAGCAGATTCCCAGTGCACCATGCAATATACAATGTTATATTAATTTTAGAAAGACTGACATCGTTTCCTATTTAGTCAACACTAGATGTTAAAAAAAAAAGTTTCCCATGTGACCGTTCAACTTAGTATCTGTTAGCCAATGAAAACAAACTTCCGTTATACCACAAACCAATCAGTATCTAAAAGGAAGTGCGGCTCTGAAGTGAGTTCCGTGTTCGTCTTGTTTTAAAACTGTCTGCTCGATTTCTGCGTTTTGAAATGGAGCATGGGAGGACGATGGAAAGGGAAAGTATGTCGTCCCTGAATAGAAAAAGAGATCGAAGTGGATTTATCGATGATGAAACAGTAAAAAACAACAAGACTGACAGGTAGCCATTCAACTAGCTAAACACATACCGTAATTTTTTAATAGTATTTTAAAAGCGGACATCCCGATGACAGCATAATCTTGTAATACAGAATATTAGTAAAACGTACATCCAGTTTGTTAAAGCTTGCGGTTTTAAATACTATTTACAGTAATTTTGTATATCTATATTACACATCGTGGTAGATATATAGTTTTATACAGTGTTGCAGCATAAGTGGTTATTTGTGGAGCTCGTGTTTTTTTATTGATAATTTATGCATTTCGTTTATTCTGTTGGAAAAAGTGAGGCTGAACATTAAAGTATTATTTTGCAGTTTGGAGTCCTGTTTAGATTCGTCCCGGGGTCGTGTTCATGAAGTTGTGAATTATGAACCGCCATCATTATCAGGTAAAAAAAAAAAGAGAGACTCTGCAGTTTATTTAAATTCCACCTGGAACAGTGACAATAACCTCATACAAAATTGTTATTCGTGTAACTATATAAAACCCACTCTATTTAGGGTAAGAAGCAAAATTAGCGGCAAAATGGCACCCAGTCATTTAAAGAGAAAGTAAAGTGTATCTGGCATAACAATGGTCGGAAAGTGGCAGATTGCCCCCTGCTCCCGACTTTGTCTTGCTGACAGAATTTGGCCCCTGATGCTCCCCCCATCTTGACTTTGTCTTGCTGATGGAATTTGGCCCTCAGGGAGAATAGTTGTGGGTCCCTGATGTGTAAGGCTCTGTAGTACTCAGCCATTCATCTGTTTTCTAAGGTCAGCACACAAGGCTGTCAGTGTCTTTCTCCCACAGTTGCGCACTATGACCCAGACACCACAGAACCTATCAGCTCTCCCTTGAACTCACTCGAAGACCTGCGGTCATGGCAACGGAGTCAGGCCAGCCCTTTCAATGTGGCAACAGAGCCTCTGGTGGACCGATTTCCTCCCCTGGTGCGCAGGCGGAGCAGGACGCTGGTGTGTCACGACATGATGGGGGGATACCTGGAGGACAGGTGTGTTAGCGTGGTGCGGCAGTACATTTCGGCCTAGAGTCAAAGTCGTGTGGCGGAAGGTGTCGCTCTCTGAGGGTGCCCTTTAACCTCCAGGTTCATTCAGGGGGCTGAGGTGGAGACACCGTACGCCTTCTATCACTGGCAGTACATAGACATCTTCAACTACTTCAGCCATAACATGGTGACGATTCCTCCTGCTGTTTGGACCACTGCGGCACACAAACACGGTGTCCTTGTTCTAGGTGATTACTACGATTTAGTTACTAACTAATTTAGTTACTCATACAGCTGGATATTCTGCTGGAGAACATCCAGTCCTAAGGGTTAAACAGCAAGCCGCTTTTTAAACCGTATTGGAAAACCTCTGGGTCAGAAGGCCATGTTGCGATACCTTCTGCTCTGTGATTGATTTGCAATGAGTACCAATTTTTAATTCGGCGGTGAGTGAGTGGCGTGTTTTCCAGTCCTGATAGCAGCAGGACCCATGATTGGTTTGTTTTAGGCACCTTCATCACAGAGTGGAAGGACGGCAAGATAGCATGTGAGGACTTCCTGAAGGACGAGGAGTCGTACCGCAGGGTGGCGGACAAGCTGGTCCAGATCTCTCACTGCTATGGCTTTGATGGCTGGCTTGTCAACATCGAGAACGACCTGAGTGTGAGTGGAGGGATCATGGAGTTGGCTTCCTCTGAGGGCCCAGGAGATGCTGCTGCTCTGCCTCTGGTGCAGAAGGTGGGACGCCAGGTTGGCCTCAAGACATCTAGATCAGAGCCTCCGGCATGCTGCTAGAGGGTGTAAACCTCTACCCCACAGAGGGTCCTCTGATTGGGTTTCTGTCAGTGGAATAGACTTATCTGAGCAATGTCCCGGCCCATGGCGGATGTAGGGCTGAGTTTCCATACAGGGTTGTTGGAAGGCTGGCTTGAGGTCAACTTTTGCGTTTGTCGACAACCTTGAATTTTCAGATGGGTGTAGCTGAGCAGGGAGCTGGTAGCTCCTGAGCCACAATGTCTGTTTTCTCCATTCTTGCATGCTGCTCAAGTGCAGCAGTGCTTTTTACCAGTAAACACGGCACACTTCCACCGCTCACTCCCAGTGCCTGGCCTGCTGTGCGGCTGCACCTTTACCGAGCCCCTATCTGTCGTTTTTTCAGGAAACGGGCGTGAGAAACCTACCCCCTTTCCTGCGCTACCTGACAGATCAGATACACGAGCGCATCCCGTCCAGCCAGGTCGTCTGGTATGACAGTGTGCTGGACGGCGGCGAGCTCAGGTGGCAGAATGAGCTCAACGAGAGAAACAGGCAAGAGCGGGGCTGAAGGTGGACCCCAGAGGCATGTGGGGACAGGGGTATGGGACAGTTAGACCCACAGTGATGTGGATCACAGAATTAGGGCAGTGTTTATCAACCCGGACCTCGGGGACCCCCAGATGGTCCGTGTTTTTGCTCCTTCCCAGTTCCCTGCCAGAGAGTCCACAATGTGGACCATCTGGGGGTCCCCGAGGACCAGTTTGAGAAACACTAGATTAGGGCATTGAGAACAGAAACTTTTGAGACCTCAACCTCTGATTTTGCATGATCCCTGAAAAAATTCATTGTCTTTTTTTTTTTGTCCTTATTTGTCTCTTCCTCCTCCTTCCAGAGTGTTCTTCCAGGCCTGTGATGGCTTTTTCACAAACTATAACTGGACAGCGCAGAGTCTGGAGTGGATGCAGACCTACCCTGCAGCCAAGGAGCGTCTGGCTGACATTTATGTGGGTGTGGATGTGTTTGCGCGTGGGGAGGTGGTGGGCGGCAAGTTTGAGACCAACAAGGTACGTGCGAGAACCGCAGACCAGTTTGCTGGGGATTGGAGGGGGTAGTGCCAAGCAGAAATGTGACCTCTCACCACCCCAGGCTATGGAGCTGATCCACAAACATGGGCTGTCAGCAGCCATCTTTGCTCCAGGCTGGGTGTACGAGTGTCATGAGAAGGAGGAGTTCCGTACCAATCAGGACAGGTGGGCGTCGCTTTGGCATTGTGCTGCCCTCCCACTTGACTTAGCCCAATCACAGAGCGCTTCGTCCATCTGCTCTCAGGTTCTGGGGTCTACTCGCTGACTTCCTGCACGCTCATCACCTGTCCTGCTCCCTCCCTTTCGTCTCGTCCTTCTGCCAGGGCTTTGGCCAGAGTTTCTTCTGGAAGGGGAAGGTGAATCACGTTGCAAGTTAGCCACAAAGAGTGGATTAGTGTTTCCTGGTTCCTGGTTGCTGGTTTTCTTTGTACCTCGACTCTGAGTTCTTTAACCAGTTTCAGCTCCTGAGGCTAAATAAGTTGAGCGTTGTGCTAACAACACAAAGGTCATGGGTTCAAATTCTAAGGAGCATAATAGTAATAACCTTTCCCTCTACTGTAAGTCGCTTTGGATAAAAGCATTTCTTGAGTCAGTAAGTCGAGCTGATTCTCATGTGGCCCTAAAAAGCAGGCGTTACCCAGCTGTCTATTGTGTTGAGCTGCTGCTGGGATTCCTGCCCTTCCACAGAGGGAGGAGACGCGGAGCTGGCTCAACCTAAGTGCCCAGGAGGTGCAGCCACTGTACCTCCCCAAGGCTGTAGGTGGCGGCGGCTCGCTGAAAATCCGTGGCTGCCCTCAAGATGCCTGGACCGGGGGTACCTCCTTGGTGTTGGAGGGGATGATCCCGTCCGCGTTCACCAAGCTGCATGCAAAGTATGACCTCAGACACGGTTCACGCATAAAAGTCCTCCATTTCTGCCCTAATTACATTTGAGATAGGTCTAAAAACAGGGAAACATGAGGAAGCTCATGGGAGTTTTACTTACTCTTAAAATGTTCAGAGGGCAGAAATAAAAATGACTGGTTCAGAGATAACCAATCAGATTGTAGAGTAGGTGGGTCCAAGCAATTAGAGGGGGCGGGACCAACCACTCAGATGTTTTGGTCCCGTCTCCTCTAGTCGCTTGGACCCACCTCCTCTACAATTTGATTGGTTATCTCTCTAAACCAATCACTTTTCATTCTGCCCTCAAGACATTTTTATGTAAGTAAAACTCCCACAACCCCGAGGATGGGATTTTTTTCTGAGTATGTCAACAACTAACAACATTCACAGGTACCCCTGAAGGGACCCACGGAGCTTGATTAGGCTGTACACTTTGATGATGTCACAGACGTTAGACTGTAGGGTGAATTCCTTGCTGGCGTGACCTGTATTATGGCCCTTTTCTGTCTTCCTAAAGGATCTTCTCACTCCACATGCGCCTAGCTCCCACAACTTTTGTGTCCCTCATCTACAAACCCTCGGACGGCATCGCCGTCTCCCTGGAGATGAGGACCGCAGACGCCGAGCCTCGCCCTGTGGATGGCACGGAGCCTGTCCCAAGTGAGTGAAATCCCTGGTCGTCCTCGTGGATCCCTGCTTAGGGAGTCTCTCCGGGTGCCATCAAACACTGGTGATGATTGTCACTAATGGACTGGTGTGTGTCCATGTGGATTCAGGCGCCAGCATGCAGCTGGAAGCCCTTGCCGAGGATCACCGGCTCCTGAAGCAGTTCATCCAGAGTAGCTCTGAGTGGACGTCGGGCTGGAGTGTCGGGTAAGCCAGGTGATTAGATCCCGTGAGAAGGATTCGAATACAGGGTGAATGGACACAGTCTGACCTCCTGCGGACCCTATACAGGTGCTACCTCCTGAAGCCTAGTGACTACGCTCTGTTGGATATCAGTGTCAGCATTTCACGGACAGCCCAGGACCAAGACGTCCCGTTCCACTGCAGGATCGGGGAAATAGCGGTGAGGGGGGGCATTTCTGTCTCTCAACGCAGCTAGAGGGCCACACGTGCCCTGAAGGTTGCTCTCCTCTTCCTGCCAGGTTCTGGATGCCGAGAGCATGTTCAGACTTCTCCCGCCACTAGGGGGCGTGTGTCTGGAGCACGTCGTGTGGCAGCGCACCTCCCACGGGACAGATGCTGCGGACGAAGTCTGTCTTAGCACTACACTACGCTGGAACTACCCGGCTCGTGTGGCCCAACACTTCCGGGTCCACTGGCGTCAACTGGATGTCCTGGGCTGCTCTCCGGTCCTGATTGGCCGGACGCATGCCACCTTGTACCGTGTGTGTGGCCTGGCTGTGCCTGATCCACCTGGCAGGGTGGAACTGCTGGTGGAGCCCATGGGAGTGGGACTAACCACACCGGAGTCACACTGGGGTCGATGTGTACTGAGTTACGCAGAGAAGGGGGTGGAGGTGCTGTAGCATCAGCCACATGCCAACTTCCTTTTTGTACAGGAAGTGATGGGGGATGATGTGGAATTTGGGGCAAAGTGAAGATTAAAACATTAATACACATTCTCTTGTGGTTGCTGTCACAAATAATGTGTTGGGGGTATATAATTTTCTATTATACAGTGCTGTGCTAAAGTTGTAGTCAAAGAAAATAATGTTTAAATGATCTTCATGATAGTGTAAAATTGATGTCTGTCAGGGACTGTCAACTTAGCAATTTCAAAACCTCTCCTAAAATCACCCCAGTATTTGCAATAACTATCCAATAGGCTGACATAATGTATTTTACTGACTTGACTACTGGCATTCCGTGTTTGGCAAATTAATCAAATTAATTAATCAGATGATCTGTTGATGAAATCTAAGAAATACATAGAACAGCTTAAGTGTCCCCGAGGAGAGATTTGGGAACCGTTACAGTGAATTCTAATGTTCTAATGTTAAATTGTGTATTTTTCTGGGCAAATATACGCTTATGCACTACCCAACTAAACAGCTTTAGAGATTTTCTGTCTTTCGCACCATACTGTATTTACAAGCTATACATGAAGCATGAGATATCAAAAATGCAAAATAATAGAAACATCTTTTAAACAGCTGTAAGACCGTAATTAAAACAATCTCCACACTGATGTGATTTCCCATGACCATTCATGCTCATTAATGGTGAGGTTTTTTGTCCATGTTGCAGTTTTACATGTCTCCACAAGGTGGCACACTTGTCCACAGCTCCTACCTGTGGTTTTGTTGGAGCGGTGAGACGGAGGTAGCTTTTCTGGTCTGTTAAACACCTCGCTGTTTGCTGGCCTTTAGTCATTAACAGACATTCAAAACAAATGCCCATGAAATGGAATAAAAACAAGAGCAAGAAAACAGGCTCGCATATGAAAAAGAACGTTTTATATTGGCAGAAATAGAGTACCTGCCCAAATGCTTCTAACTCTACAATGCCTTGGAGCTAAAATTTAGAGAATGCAAAACTAAAATGTTTTTTATTCATCTAAGAATTTATATTTGAGCACATTATGTGGGATTATAGAAGGAAAAATAAAAATAAGGATAGTTTTTAGGAATAAAAGTGAAAAAATGAAAGGCAATATCCATGAAAGGGAGACAGGGTATAGAAGTCGGACCATGGGGTCAGGAAGCACGGGCACACTGTGAGACAGGCAGCACAATTCTCATGATGCTTTGATTCAGGATGTAAAGCAAATCTGTATCGTAACAGCCAATGAACGCGTCATTTCTGCTTGCGTTAGACAACAGGGTCGGGCAGCTGCATGGTTTATTTACGCCAAGGGACTGAAGCTGATATTTTACAGGGCGATGTGAGATTTATTTGGATCAGGGTTCAATTATCATTGAGTACAGAGCCGCTAGCTTAGCGTTCCTTAGATGTGTGGGTACTTCACATTGACAGTAACATATAACAGCGGCTCGAACCCTGATGCCGGGTTATTTCCTGTGGTTTTTAGCCTTGTTAGTACCCACAGATATATTACCGAAGGCATGCGACAGCATCTGACGGTTGGGTGTCACCGGTAGGTCCCTTTGTCTTTGATGCCCCTATCGTGTGAGCTTAGCGCCCGGCTTGCTCATCCATGCTAACGCGCAATCGGGAAGGTGCGCCATCATGGGTGCCCCCGCACCACAGAGCAGAAAACGCCACAAGTCAGAGCCTGAGCCAAGCCACCGACGCACTGCGTCCGCGGGGCCTCGGCAGCAGGCGACCTCCACCGCGTAGCTTCCAGGGTGTTCGGAAAGCTGCCACCGTAGAAAGAAAATGCCGGAAGGCATGGGGCGGCCTGGAGTCAGTCCCAAGAAGCACAGGGCAGGAGGCAGGAGCCGTCCTGGGATACGGTGCCTATCCAGTCCATCAAAGGACACACGCACTGCTTCACACAATAAGAGACAGCAATTAGAGACAACAGTACACCTAGCTACATGCTTTTGGGCTGCGAAAGGAAACCCATACAGATGGGATTTGGGGTGGGGGGATGAAACCCTAGGGGTCTGAGGCCAGTAGTCATTAATATAATGTGGCTACATTTACAACCTTAATCGATATGCTGATAACTGCAGTTAAAGCAAAAAACTGTAGCGCTTGCCGTCGAAGCGTCCTCTGTGCCAAAGAATTCCTCGGACGACCGTTGTACCTCTCTCCCCGCTCGCTGATGAAACGATGAGCAGAAACGTGTGGGCTGAATTCGGAGGAGGTCCCGGAGAACACAGAGTACCCCCTCCTGAAGTGCCGGCCACCTCCACCTGTCTGGAGGACCGGAGCCTCACGACGAAATTACCGCATCCCACCGTAGCCAGAAGTGCGAGCCGAAAATGAAAAATGTGACATTGTGAGCAGACTGAGAAGTGGGGAAATAAACCGAATCGGGCCACAGGTAACAAACATGGTGCAGCACAAGAAGAGCCATTATATTTATGGCCTGTACAATATGGTAAGGAGCATGAGAACCTGAGTGCAGCCATGCTGTAGGTGATTCCTCAGCACCACCCTAGTCTGAATGGACCAGTGAGTGTTTATTTTTCCGGTGGGTGGAGTGCCAGTTCTGCCACCACCCTGTAAGTCGGAGAACCTCCTTGCAGGAGTGGATGTAGATTGAAGTCATTCCTTGGGGTTAAGGGCCTTAAGTAGGATCACTCTTGGCATTCACGGGATTCGAACCAACAATCTTCTGACTGCTGGGACAGATCCCTAGCTGCAGATCCACCACTCCACCCATATACACGTGCAACATGGACCGGCAAAATTAGACTGAAAAAGAAAAAGGAAAAAATGAGGAAGGATTGGAAGAAGAAAAGCAAAGGAAAGATGAAACTGAAAGTCTGCTTTCTGGTATTTGTTATTTGTGCTGCTATCATGTTGGTATTGGTATGTCCTACATCACCCATACTTATACAGCACTAACTGAGTTAGGGTTGCTCAAGGCCCAACTGATCAGCACACCTTCTCCCTATAGCAGTATTTCCCAACTGGGTCCTTGGGTACCCACAGATAGTCTGCAGGAGCTGAGATGGAGCAAAAACGTGGATCATCTGTGGGTCCCTCAGGACCAGATTGGGAAACTCGGCCCTACGGCATCGACTGACTTATGCGGCGCGTAGATGGACGTGGGCCACACGGCGAGCGGCCCCATGTCGATGTACTGTTCGTTATCGTCTCCTATCATTTCCCCTCTGTGGCTTCGACCACAGCCAGAGGCTGTAATTTACTGACCAGGCTCTAGACTCCCACAACCTTGCACAGGATAAGTGGGTATACAAAAAGGATGGAGATTTGGGTACCAGTTCCCACGCATGCTCCTATTTTCACACCTTGAGCCCCTGCTTTTGTATTTGGTGCTCGATGTCTGTACTGTGATATTTAAAGCACAAAATATATTGTTCTGCGATTTTGGCGTTCCTCACTGATTTTTCACATGCCAATTGATAGAGGATTTTGGCAAGGTCTGGCCTCCCAAATAAACACACTTTTAACTTCCACATCCCCCAAGATCTGGAGGGAACATTACATGATGGATTTCATTTGTTTTTGTATGTTCAAATGGAATACTTTCCAAGTTATTTCCTTCAAAAAAAGATTGAAATGTAAAATTCATTAGTTGAATAATAACTAATTAACACAAAGTACCTGCTACTTTACAAGTATTGGGCGAAACTTAAATATTTCATTTCACTTAGGTTCAATATGGTGATTGTTTTCTTATGAATGTTTAATTCTCACTGATTAAGCTTTTGGCTTTCCAGTAATGTATTCATAAAACTGCTATAAGGTTATATTGTAAAAAATAAATAAATAAAAATTGCTGAATGAAGGTTTGGAAATAACTGGACACATTTATTAGATATACTGAACAGTCCCATTGATAAAACTGTTTAATGAAATCATAAAAAGAATGAAAAACTAATATCCATTTACTGCTCATATTCCCATAAAACAACCACCATTTATTGAAGGAAAAACAAACAACAACAATAGATTCAAAGCTTACATTTGTGACAAGGGGATGCATGAAAGTGTTTCAGTGCCACGTTTCCAGTTGCGTTGCTGGACATGCCCACAAAGGTATCTCAGGAAGAACTGCACAGCGACGGAGACAGTCATGGGCAAAAGGTCCAGGTCCACGGCAGGGCCAAGCCCGGAGGAGCCTCATCTGACTCACAGACTTGGCGAGCGTAAGTCTGGGAATGGGCCCCCCCTGGGACAGGGCTCCAGCGGAGGGGCCCTGATGCACCTTCCTGACAGGAAGTGACTCACAGGATGAGCACCACCTATGGGAAGTCAAATTATTGTCCCGCCCTGTCGTTCCCACTGGAAGCTGAACTGTAATCCAGTCCGCAGTAAGGTCAGCAGCAAAATGCCCTCGAGCTGATGACTGGCCCTTGGACAGGACGTCCCATCTCCCTCCCGGTGGACTCAGGGTGTTAACCTCATGGGACCTGCACTGTCCATGTCTTACCAAAAACAGTCATAAATACTGGTATATATATACAGATTTTGTAATAACAGCTTAAAATATAATAAAGAACAGAAAGAAGTTGAATTTCCTCTATGCTTCTCGTCTCTGATGAAAGTCGCCCTTGTTTGGGTTGCCGTGATGTTGCCACGGCAACACGCCGCATGCTCTCCATCTACCCGCCAGCCCTGAGGGAATGAGTCTTTTTGCCACGTTGTTATTCTTTTTTTTGTGTATTTTTTTGGCGTCGTATTTAAAGAGTTTTTCCCCCCTCTTTCCTCATCTCCGCCTTTTTCCCTTTGCGTTGACCGTCGTTACCCAATACAGTGTCCTTTTTTTTTGTTTTTTTTTTTTTTACTAAAAATAAAGAGACATATGCAAACATTCGTAAATAAACACAGAGGTGGACTCGCGTGGCACTTCGGCAACTTGACTAAACGGCTAACATGGGCGTTCCAGGGGAGCAGAAACTCACAGGACGTGTCAGGCCCACTGGTTCGGGACATTTCGTGGTTCTCTATCCAAAGGTCAGAGGTACGAGCTGACTATGAAAGAACTCTTTCCGTTTGCTAAAGCCAAAACTCAACCGCCAGTTGTAGGTCACCTTGGACCATAATGTTCCCCATGAAGGATGAAGAACGCTCTACAGAGATATACACTAATTGTAGCTAAAGACCTTACCGATTGCACAAGTAGTATTTTTGTGGCAAAATGATTGCTATTTTGTTTCCAACTCCCCAGAAGTCTCAGTTGAAATGTCACATACATACATAAATTTAAATATTAAAAAATGAAGGTTTTTCAATAACATACAATAAATATTTTACATCTTCATTATCAGATCCTCAGGTAAAACCCATCGGACAGACGGCATAGTTAATTATAAAAGAGACCCGAAATCAGTAATATGTACTTTGCTTGTTATAAAAAAAACATTTATACATTTCATTATAGAAATTACTGTCATGCAAGAATTAAAAAAAAATTATAATGTAGCACTAAATGAAATCATGATTACAGTACACAATTGTCTTCAATAATATGAATGTCATATTTACACACATATATGTTGCAATAATCTGATTGTATTACCAGCTGAAAATGTCACATGTTGTTGCCTATATGAATGGAAGACCATTGTACAATGTACTATCATAATTTTATATGTGAATGAATAACTAATCAATCTAGCAATTATTAGCCTTATAACACCTCGTAAATAATTTAATTGTCGTCAACAAAACTGAAACACACAAAGCGACTGACACTATGCATTAACGATTATTTCTAAGTTGCAGGAGTGAGTTGTATTCCTGAACAGCTGCTGGTATTCGTGGCTGTGAGTCTTACGCCTTTATTTCAGCTCATTCTATTCTTCCTCAATCTTTGGGGTTTCAGCAGCTAAGCTCGCACTAGCAGTTGGCACGGATGCGCCAATCAGTCTGAAAATTCAGACGTGAACCTACGGTGCAATTCCCTTAATGTGAGACACACTGAGCATTTTTAGAGATTCGAAAAGAGGCCCTTAGCTCCATGAGACACCGTCAAAGGAGTTTCGTAAACCGCATGTTGCAATCAATTCCAAAAAACTGAGCATCAGTAATATCAAAGACTATATTTTACACAACAGTGTGAATATAAATTCTAGCAGACTAAAGACTACAGCCTCTTCATGGGAAGAGCAGATAAACACTCAAGAAATCTAAACAAAAAGCACAGGTAGATCGAATGGCTTTGTACAGCACGCCCGGAGCTTCACTCGAGAGTACAGAGTGGCTCCGATATTTATGCGCCGCTGTGAAATCGCTCTCCGGTCGTTCTCACGCTCAGAAGGCAGCGGGGGTGCCCTGCCGCTTCGGCCCTGAGGGACACCCGGGCGGGTTAGCTTCTCTCGACATGCCGTGTGAGTCCCGGCAGACTGTAAACTCGGCGGGGGGGTGGTGGTGCTCGCAGGAGCCATAGCAGCAAGACAGAAAGCGGGCACGTGGCGCTGAACCCCGACCCACTGAAAATGCTCGCCTGGATTCTGTTACGCGAGTCTGTCTTATCTCTACCAAGGTGCTGGGAACAAGCGATAGACACATACATGCTTACACAAACACACCACCAGCAAGGCTCATCACCTGCGTGGCTTCGTCCAGTTACACTAACACACAAAACATAGTAGCTACTCTATGTAAGCTGCTTTGGATAAGATGTATTTGCTTAGTGGTTGCTGGGTAACAGCACCTGCTGATTACACAATGTTAATTACAGCCCTGATTGATCCTTAACCATCCTCACACCTACTAAGAGACCAGCGAGAAGGTCTGTGGTCAGCACGAACCTGCAGAACCGCTGCTTGATTGCAAATGATTAACTAGCAGAACCTATTTGTAAAGCTTTGCATTGTGGGGTATCTGTGCGATTTCTAAAGCTTTGCATTGTGGGAAAACAGTGTCAGTTTTGAAACTTATTTCAATATCCCAATATAAACCACATCACAACAGATTACTACATGCTGTACAGGTTTAAACAAGTGCGTGTGTGTGTGTGTGTGGGGAGGGTCATTTTCTTTAGACCAAATTTGTAACCGTCACATTACAGCCAGCACCCCAAAGGCAGATAATTTGCCATTTAGGCCAAACAACCATCAGTACACATTCCATACAAAATACAGAGAAATTAAACAGAGATTCAGGCATTATGTTGTAAAAAAAAGGTCAATGGCAGATACTTTTTAAAAAAACAACCTGTGTCATACAGGCGCGGGGTGGGGGGGAGTGGTGCGCCATGACCCAGAAGCTTTTAGTTCAAAATAGTTTTCCACTGAGGAGGAGGCGGCGTTTAACGTTTTTATGTTTTGTTGCCGGGATACAGTTACTCCCTTTTAGTAGGGGGAGAAGCGGCTGTAGCCTCCTTTGAATAGGCTAGCCTGCAACATCAAAGATGAAAAAGCCCCAGTCAGTGCAAAGGCTAACACCAGGTTAGCGGCTCTGGAAGCCGCCGCGACCCTTTTTCTTCTTCCGCACTAAAATTCTCCTTCCCGCTGCAGGTGGTGCGTTAGCAGTCACGTGACGGTGCGTTGGCGGTCACGTGACGGTGCGTTGGCGCGGCGCCTTGTGTGTGTGGGTGTGTCGCTGTCTTAGCGAATAAAGGTTTTTATTATAGTATTCATTATAACTTCATCGCTATGAAGTTTTTCCCCTCCTCTCTCGTTCCGTTGATGTTTTTTTTATTCCACAAATCCAACAGATTTCGACGAACTCCGGCAATTATTTCTCGCTCAGCCTGGACTGAAGGTGTCACACCTTGCCTAAAAGTACCTGCCACCAAAGTACAAAAAACACAGTGTTCTTAAGGCTCCCGCCGGTTCACTCCAGTGGTTTGGGTCTCCTCCAAAGGCTAAATACTAAATCTTCAAAGACTGAATTCCCCCAAAATTTTGAGAAGCCTCCAGGTTCTGTAAAACTTTGATGAACGTGGGACGCATTAGCACTTTCAGTATGCCGGGAATGTTAACTAGAAAGAGAATTTTACACACCCTCCGAGGAACTAATTATTGAGCAGTTTTTTAAATGCAAAATGCACCCTAGTTTCCAGCAGAAGCAATAATCATGCGTAATTCAATAATTAAAATCGGACCACCTCTCTGTAGGGATTTTGTCACCTCTGCGTTTATTTATAGAGCGTTACGCTGCTGGTGAAGATCCACGAGGTGGAGTATCAGTGAAGAAGATGGACAAAACACAGCAAGTCCCAGAATAGGACCTGCGTTTACAGCCCCGAGCAGCCACTAATGTTTACATCTACTTTCTGTGCTTGTTTACTATCTCCAAACTGCGTAAATATCTAGCTTCTTGCACGAATTAGATGACAGCTGCTCAACTCTCTTCCCTGTGAGCAACAGCATGATTTTTTTTTTGTGCAAACAGACTTCCTCAGTCGAGAGTAATTATACATTTTCACCATCGAAACGTGTTGGCATGTACAGCACGAGCGGAAAGACATACTTTTATGTACTTTGTGTAACATGAGTTATTGTGCATGTCGGAGATGATCATTTTCAGCTGTAGGTTTGTAATGTTTTCAGCATTTATAGCGGAACTGGTTTTCCACCAAGCCTCAACGTTGTGATGTAATAATGCACCAGGTCTGCAGAATTTGACCCATTCTTAACCTCCTGGTCACTGCCACCTCCGGCTTTTGAAAAAATATCATGTTCAGTTGAAGAATTAAATAACTGAAGTTAGTACTATCCAAAAACAAACACTTTCTGGCATTTTAATAGTCACAGCCAGGGGACAACCAGTTCACTTCAGACCCCAGTTTTTATATCAAACTGTGGGGTTTCGTTTCCCATCGTGAGCTTCTGTCCTTTATTCACTATTGCGTTGTACAGTACTGTTACCCTAAACTATGGTATGTCAATAAGTTACACTTTGTTTCTTTGTTAAGTGCTTTAGGGGAACCATTTTGGGAAAGGCGCTATATAAATATAAACTGAATCTAACTGAAAGGCGGGGAGGAGAATTTTGAATAAAGAAGAAGAAAAAGAATATTGTCAACACAGACTAAATTATATATACGAAGAGAAAAAGGTGTTAATTAATGAAAGCTTTTAGCTAGCAGCTGCTCTGTGCAACCTTAAAATGGCCCCGATTTTGGCTTTAGCAGAGACGAGTAGTTTGCTGGTTGCTAAAAAGCTCCCGTCAAACCATTGTGATGGGAGTTGTTCTTCCCTCTCGTTCTCTTTCTCTCTCGCACCCACAGCACGATGCAGCATGCTCGACTATTCAGCTAGAAGAATATCCCACCCCCCCAAAAAAAAATCCCACCTTTACAGTTTATTTTGGTCATCCATTTTTCATCTTTGATGTTAGCCGCAAAAGCTAGCTAAAAACAAACATTAACTAATTGAGTGCATCCCTGTAAAATGTGCAACATGCTCTGACGAGAGTATAAAAAATAACTGGGATAAATCATTTTGTCACCCATACAGACATAAATTTGGGATGATTATCCACAGAGATGGAACATTGGTATTCTTTTACAGACATGAAACATGGACATCAAATCTTTTTACAACGTGACGACTGCTTATCAGTTGCAGCTGAACACTGAATCATAGTATCAATGTTCAAAAATGACCCTTATAATTGAATCATTTAGGCATTTCTGCTCGAAGGCCAAGAAGACTGCATAAACATTTGGAAACATTCTTCTCTGATAAACCTCTTTTTTCCCTCTTTTTAAAAATTGAGGTGCCCTGTGAGTGATTCTCTCTCGTACATCTCTGCCAGATGTTATGAGTGTGACTCATGCTTTTCACTAAATGCTCACCATGGTCCCCACGGCGTAGGCTGCATGGCTGTAGGTGTCCCCTGCCGCGTAGAGTCTGCCGTAACTGCAGGTGAACAGATGGGGAGAGGCTGTCAGGAGGAGGGGGGGGCCATTGGGAGGGGGCCGGCATCGGGGGGCGCTTTTATTTATTTACCAGACACTTTTGTCCGAAGCGACGTACGGGTGATCAGAGCAGGATCAAACAGTATCCCTGGGGCAGTTGAGGTTAAGGGCCTACGCCTGCTCAGAA
>JAAGVU020000044.1:16851495-16877648 GCA_011763525.2 Mormyrus iriodes | reverse complement strand
CCGCAGAATGGCAAAGTTGAATTTAACCTTCACGCTTACATCATGCACACACACACACACTCACACACACACACACATACGCACGCAGGTTTGTAATCATATCTTTGTGAGGACTCTCCATTCATTTCTACGGGGAAAACTCTAATCCCAACTATGACAACCTTAACTCCTAATCAGCCCTAAGGTTAACCACAAGTAACCAAACAAAATACAAGACTTCTGGCTTTTTTAGTTTTTTGATTGCATTCACGGATCTTTGTGGCGGCCCTAAAAAATGGTCCCCACAATGTCAAAATAAGTTATCCCCACAATGTAATATAAACCTAATCCACACGCATGTGTACACACACACACACACACACACACACACACACACACAGGTAATCTGAAACATGCACGCATATGAAGCAGCAGTGAAACCCTCACACAGCCATTGTTATCCAGGAGGTGAACTACGTGCGGTTTAATCCTTCACAGCTGCTTCTCTCTCCCTCCTTCATATACTTGTGGTTTGTGGTGCTCTAGAGTCTCAGCTGCAGTGTACGCGTGATGCCAGCACGCGGGGGATTATCCTCACGCACGCTCCCTCTCGCTGTCCGGCGCGAAGGCCGCCTCAGAGCCGCCAGGGCGCCCAACTCGCCGTCGGCCTGCCAGCCTAAACGCTCGCGCTACATCGGCAGGCACCCCGAACCCCACCAGGCGGGCTCTGTTACCTCAGCTCGTCCTCAAACAGGACAATAAGCATCCCAAAGAGAAATCGCTTTTGCAGCCATCCCGCAAACGTCATGAATAAATTCTACTTAAATATCCGGAATGTGTAACCAATTAGCTGAATTTCAAAATTTATTATCTATTTAAAAATTCATTTTCCTGCATGCAAATCACGTGCACCAATTAACTGAGTATTTCTTGTTTCCCTTAAGCGTAGAAAAGCTGGCTGAAAATCAAATGGAACGCCGTTTTCCACATTCTAAATCCAACTGAAATACCCTTTAAATACCATTTAAACTTGAGAGGCTGTGTCCCTCATTTCTACGCACCTGTTATTGAGGGGTTTGGCTACTGACTGGGAAATAGACTTAAAACATTTAAACATTATTTTTTTGTTTTATTCAGATATTTAGAAATTTTTATTTGCACTCTGATATTTAATTATAGGTTTTACTTTTGGGGAAAAAGCTCAGAAGTTTAAGCGATTAAGGCACCTAGATTTTGGGAAGCCAGCGTAATGATTTCATGATTTAAGGCAAAGTGACAACTGTATATTTGTAGCATCTGCTGTTGGCTGACAAAGGCAGTTAAATCAGCCTAGCTTAACATGCTCTTACCATCCCTAAGACAGGGAGTGTCACATTTCCTCTGCACTGCCACTGGTGACACTGAGGACTCAGATCAGTCCATATATATCTCACAGCCTATGTAATAATGTATGATATCCCATTGCTCGGTTCTGGTGTACACGATGCGGAGATCGCCTTGGGGGGTGTGAGACCCATAAATAGGTGAGTCTATACCCACTCTCCCATCCCCCCTGTCTGCACCGAGGTTGAAAGAACCTGACTTTTAGAAAAAGATTAAAAAAAAAAATACATTTAAAATGAAATGGAGGCCAGATTTAATCCTCCTGACATTTGGAGCAAGCGCCTTTGTGATCCTCATAGTATTTTTATAGTGCACCTCAATTTCCACGGAGATGGATACTTTGAGCGGTGTTTATGCTTGGGGCTGCGGCTCCATTAAGCAGTCAGGAGTGTTCCCGACAGAGGAGCATCATGGGTCACGGATACGTGCCGTGTAATCTGCACGCACATGCGTGTTTCTGTTCTCAGTCTCAGGCCGAGCGGAGAGACTTGTGTGTGAGCAGCATCTGAGATGCTAACTTCCACTGTTCTCAAAGGCACTGATGTGATTCGTTGTGAAATTACGCAATACTGCAGCATACGGTTTAAACTTTTTGAAATTGAGACCTAGGAGGCCCAGGAGCAAGAAAGATTAAACTCAAACCCAGGGAAAGTGTTTGTTTGGACAGCAAGCAGACACACCGTGTAGTGTGGATGAACTTCTGCATCGGGGGGGGGGGGGGGGAAACATATGGATGGTCTAGTCAAACACTTCTCATTGCTTTCACTCTTCAAACACGAGAAGGTGTTGCTTTGTGTCTCTGTGGGGGGGATGGGGTGATGTTAGGGCAGAAAGGTCAAGTTAGGCCTTAGCTTAAGGCCAAGATGCACAAGACCTCAATTATCCGGCTGGGGACTGAGGGAGACCAGACGAGCCTGGCTGTTCCGGCTGACTTACCTTGGAACCCCGCTCATTAAAAATTATTTCCACATCTAAAATCTTCCCAAATTGCTGCAGAGTGGGAGATAAAAAAACAAGAAAAACAAAAGGAGATCAGCGAGGAGATAATTAGAGCATGTCATGGTGGCACAATGGTACAGGAGAGCGGTTTCCAGCGAGCCGAGATCCAAAAGCCTGCTGTAACAGGCATGTATAATAAATGATTTTCCTCCACCATGGCAGGTCTGGAACGTGGTCTCCGCATCGCTGACAGTGCGGACGCCGTCCGTGGGTAGGCGGTACGTGTCACTGCCCGGTTAATCCTGATAAGCATAGCGGTTGGAGGGACGGCATGAGGAAGGCTGGCTCTTACAGAGAACCTCCCAGAAATGGCTAGTAGTTCTATTTAAAACATGTAGAGGGGAGGCTGGCATGCCAACACAGAGCGTAAGGTGCTTGATCACAGGCCGCGCCCACTGCCCGGGGTTTCGATGCTGGCAGGCTGCGTTCCGAGGCCCTGCCGGGTCTCCAATCAGAGCCGCCATCTGGGATGCGGGACGCATGTGAGGCTGGGCCACCGCTGCCTTCGCTGGGGAACCTTCTGTGGCAGAAATGGACTTGCAGTAGTTTGCAGGCCCTCTGAGCTTGAAGCCAAGTTGGATACACCTATCCCTAAAACTCCATCCTCCGCCCGCCCCCGCCCCCACCCCAACGGGATCCTCTTTTGACATGCCTTCTCTGGCGCTTGAAATCGCTAACAGACCATAAGCATGCCTCCTGCTTTTCTCCCCCTTTGTGTTGTGATTAAACGGCTTGCGGCACCATTACGCCGTCATGGTGCATTGTGGGAAGGCTCCCAAACGTGCCGGTCAGCTGGACGCCTCCCAAGAAGGGAGGAACATCTCGGCCGCTCTCTCCCCACCTCCTGGCGCGACGGGAGACCCCGAGGCACCGAAGTGGTTAACAGGCTGAATCCAATTTACCGCCTTTGCTTTCGGATCATTAGCAAAAAGGAGAACCAAAAAAAAAAACCGAGGGAACTGTAAGCTCCTCTAACAAGCGGGGATAAGAGTGGGTTTTAATTGCTGTCTACAATAGCCATATTACTTCATTAAAGCTAATTACACCAACCAAACGGTGTGCATCGGCACCTTCTCGTCACAGCAGGAGCAAAGATCTTCTCCAGACTTTCCGAATGGGATGGGATTGATGGTTGGACCAGAGACGGCTAATTAAGGTTAGGGGGAGCAACTCTCATCTGCTTCCCCAGTCTGTCGAAGCTCAAGGACAACAGCTTGTGGGTACAAGGCAAAAGGGCTGGGGGGCAGCCGGGTCCCTTGCTATCGCTGCATGGGGGAGCAGTGGTCCTGGGGGGGGAACATCTGCCATCTGACGCAACGTGGTCAGTTTCCAGGAGGTGGGGAATTGTGTCTGGGGAGCGCCCCTTCAGGCACACTGCCGCAGTATGTCATGCTGATCAATGAAGGGGGGGAACCCCCAAGAGAGAGCTCAACATGATGGGACAAAGTGCGCGAAAATCGACAGTAAGGGTATTGGCACCTTAACCTGGGAGCCGCCTTAATATCTCTGCTGTTAAACGACACAGGTGCGGACCCAAATGTGGATTTGAGGAGCGGATACTGTGAAGAGCCCCTCAAGTGTCAGTGTCACAGACCACGTATAGCTTTGTGCGTCCCCCTAGAACGGCGTGACCCTCACCCCAAACATCTGGCGCAGGTCCGGGTCGCGGAACCGGAAGGGGATGTTGGACACGTGCAGCCGCTTGGGCTGCTGCTTCTCCGGGGAGGCTGCTGAGCGCGTCACGCCGTCTGTCTGTCCGGAGAGAAACGCAGCACCTTGCCATCAGTTCCTACACTCACAGCATCCTGCCTGGCAGATTAGCAGGGGGTGTGGTGGGGGCAGCTGGACTTCCAACTCCACCTCACACGGTTGCCGGGACAGCACATCTTGGGCAAGATGATGTTGAAAACAGTCATGTTGATTCAATCAAGGAGGAGCTATTCTGTGAATTGCGGAGAAGCCCTCCAACCAGATATTACCGCTCATCACGCACAAAAAGCAAGAGTTGGACGGAGGGGGCATCGCGCAGGCCTTCCCGCGGAGATGTTACACAACGAGTGCGGCCGGCCGCATCTCCCAGCGTCGCGAAACACGTGGGCCCTGCGGAGGCAGACCTACAACACCGACCGGAATGAGTCATGGATTACAATAACTCCAGTAGGATTAACGAAGGATGCGGAGGCCCAGAGATCAATGGGCGAGAGGCGCTGGAACATTCCGGATGACGAGATAAGGGGGAGAATGAAAAAGTGAAAACCAGAAAAAAAAGTTCTGAGATTGGTGGGGGGGGGGGTACTTCAGTCAGATAATAATCCAGCCAGCAATTGTCAAACTGAACCAAGGCTTATGCTTAGTGCTATAAAATATTCTCACAAGAACAGCTTCAACACCAAACAGGAACGCCATGTCAATACACGTCTAGGAGACGCTGCGAGAAAATAAATAAATAAATAAATGCGATCGCCGATCAAAGAGGGAGAGTGAGTTCAGACAGCCTAGACCAAGGTCAGCTTCTCCTTCAAAGACGAGATTTTCCTTACTCTCTCCAGCCAGCACTGCCTGTTCGTATCAGGTCCAGGTTCTGGACGTTCTGCCATAGCCCACGCCAAAGCCCGGTGACCTGTCCGCACACTCACGCCACCATAAGAGAACAAACTGACAGGCCAGTACCAGCACTCACGGTGGCTTTTTCTCAGCAGATTACCCTTACAGGTATTAAATAAAATAATAATAATATTTTATTGGTCCCTGTGAAATTCTCTCTTTGCCTGCCCCAACTTGCTCTCCATGACCTGCAGCCACATATATAATTGTTACCCATGGGGCTGGGGGTTAAGGGCCTTGCTCAAGGGCCCACAGACGTGACTATTCTTCCGGGGCTCAAACCGGCGACCTTCCGATCACTGACCCAGAGACTTAGCCCACTGAGCCACACACTGGGCCCCTAAGCACAGGCAACCGAAATCACACACAAAAGAGTTTAAAATTGAACGACTGCCATGAAACGAATGACAGACAGCCCCTTCGGAGAAGCACATAGAAAGGCGATCATACTAACTGGGACAACAAGGGAGAGAAGCTAATGCCTGTCCGTGTCTCACTTACGGAGAAGTACTTTACATGTGGCTGCCTCGGCTGGGAGACTAAGATGATAGAGATAAACAGGCAAACAAACATCAATGACGACAATAACCCTGCGGGCCTGAACGGACTGTCCTGCATCTCCCAGTTAGCCAGTCACTCCCAGTAACTGCTGCTTACTGGGGGAGTGCAGGGTTCATGGCAGCAAATGTAAAATTGTCCGTTCCCCTCCCTGCATCACTCCGGAACAGTTCCGCCTAACTGCACCAGTAAAAAACCCAACAATGCTTTATAACCAGATAAACGTGACAGATTATAAAATTGGGAACACATTCGGGAGCTGGTACTGACCGTTGCTGTGGTTGCACTGCAGTCTGCGACTGTGACAGACGGCTCGCTGAGGGTGGGCGTGGCCGTGGGCGTGGCCGTGTAGAGGCTGCACTGACCACCATAGGTTGCTGTAGGGTGTGGGGGCGTCACCACGGTGTACTCTGCAGGGATCCCACTCTGCAAGGGTTGTGGGTACTGGCCGGGGGCGTACGACTGAGCCATCGCCTCTGGGGGGGGCGTGGCCTGTTGGTTACCCTGGAAACAAGAGAAAATTAAATCAGCATATCCCATCCATCCAGAGGCATAAAAATGATAAAAAATGCACGGCTTTCTCAGCAGAGCACAGATGAAATGAAAGGCGCTGTAGGTAAATAGCAGGGATTCAATTTTGTGACACTAGACATTTTCTGCTTAAAAAATGGATCACCCAGGTCCACGTGGCTTTCCGCTGAGCAGGAAAAGGGGCCTACAATTTACAGGATTAAAATACACAAGCGGCTGTCTCGCCCACACGCCAGCACTTCTCAGGGATAACCGCACGAATCACAGCCGCAAGATCGTTAACACAAAAATTACTCCATTCATCTCAAACTCGCTATTAATTGTTTGCATCTGAGAGACGAGATTAAACACATGGGAAATTATGTTTGAGGTTTTCTGCTTTGCATAATCTCCCAGCATGGAAAGGGGATATTTTGCATCTCTATAGCAAATGCATGGAACTCCAGTGAGTTTGCATGTGAACCAAAGTCAGCCTCCACTGACCGCACGTTTGGCACCCGATCAGCCAAGTCGCAGAACAGGCCGTGTCTACACTTCCGAGCATGTCTGCGTCAGCCTGGAAATGGCCGGTGGAAGCGAGCATCTTCCAGGCTGCTTTAGGCCAGATCAAAGGCTCTCTTGATGAGTATCAACGAATGCACTTTCTGTTTTGTCCGACGCGTCTCGGCGGAAGCAGGCCTTGGGATGATTCCCGGTGTCAGAGAACATGGAGCGGAAGATCGTCTGGCCGATAAACACCTGACGACACCCCGTGTCCTGGTCTGGAGCGAGAGGCGGCTGGTCCCATGCTGTGGCGGACAGCACCGTGGGGTGTCTTGTTTAATGGACTGACAGGGACATTTTCGGCAGTCCTGCGGTGCTGAGCTGATGTGCTGGCACACAGACATGGCCGAGCTGTATGGAGCAGACGCTATTCAGGTTTCCTACATCCGCCGAGCTTGCCGCACAGGTGCCCAAGTGCCGGCGTGTGCCCACCTCTGATGCAGGCTGACACCTCAGCTGGTGCCCGTACAGAAAGACTCGGGTTCGAATCTGCAAATTATCACCCGGAAAGCTTTATTTGTTCGTAATGGCAGCCCTCACACACTCAGGGATGGGACCATTACGTCACACGGAGGTGGGGGGGGTGGGGTTCTTTGACTGGCTGTACAGCTGGAGGGGGGGGCAAAGAAACAGCTGCTTCTCGATGTGCAAATCTGGCATCATGATTGATTTCACCTGACAGTGATTTGATGAGGCGTTTCTAAAGCATATAATGAGACATTAAGACTCAGAACTCCCTCCATAAACAATAAATAAATTAATAAATCAACACAAGACGGAGACCATATTGCTCCAACGACGTGGGGAATGAAGAGAACGCTGGGGTGGGGGTTGGGGGGTACGAGAGTCTGGCACTCTCATCTCCATCAGCCAGTGACAGTCCCCCTTAGACTTGTGACCTCACACTCAGACCCAGGCAGTAATGAGGAACATCTATTTCCGTCACCCCCGACTCCCACATCACCCTCCTTACAGGAGACACCGAAGGCTCCGCCACGCCATCACATCTCCATTGCCTTTCCGCTCCATCCTCTGCTCCATCCGCTGTTCTCGGCTTCCTTTTTTCTGCGTGTGGATGCTTCGGGACACTCCACAGAATTTGTCCTGGGAAGTTCTCTTTTCCTCCTGTAATTAAGCGGGACTGCCCAGTCCGCAGCTTCAAATAAACGCCACGCCACGAGCTCTTCCGACCCATGAGTGTCTGAGAGCCATACGTAAGCCTTTAAAGAGCAGCCTGTTCCCTACGCCCAGATCTTGATTTCCAGGGACGATGCTAATAGCCAAATGTGAGGGATTTGAGACTGAAAGAGAGACGAAGAGTCCAAAACAGACATGGCCTGAAACTGCGATGACGACAAGGATGGTGTCCGCACGCCAAGAGTTGAAGGCGTTTACACTTCCAGCAAGATCAGCAAGATGTAATATGTCAGCTATCCCCGCAGCAAGAAGCACAGAAGCCTCTCTTTCCACAGCCACTGCTCTCCTGAAAAGGCGATGAGCTCCATGGCCTCGCAGTGCATGAAGAAGGGCCGCTAGTTCGCCCTTGGAGGGGGAAATCAGCGTATAGCTGTTCTGCCAATTCCCGCTGACCTGTGGCACCCTCTGCATGCTCCTCGTGGACACCGAGAGTGAGGGCCGCAGTCGCTGGTTATTCAGCATGACCTCTGAGATGAGAAGGACCCAAGGTATCGTCCCAGATTTGCCAAACGCACCCTGCACCCGCCTCTCTTATAGACGGACCTGGCGCTGGAGTTTCCAGGATGATCGGGAAAAGCGGCATGGCTTGAGTCTGCTGTCCGCACACGTCAGAGCCGCATGCTGGCAGGACTGCGCCCTGCATCTTACATCTGCGTTACGGACAGAAAAACGGGGCCCATGGGCTTTCGGGCTCCGCGTTCATAAATAAAGAATGAGGCTCCATTTCAGCAGAAACTGAAAACCACCTTTAATAATGCATGAGAGTTCGCGACCACAAACCCCCATTTTTAAGGGGGGGGGGGGGGTGGCCAGCAGTCCCATCTGAACCACAACAAATGAGGTGGCAGAGAGAAAGCAGCCGGGAACGAGGGCATGAGCCATAGCCTAGCCGTGCAGAGGGGTGTTGGGCACGGAACCGTTTTTTTTTTTAGATGATAAGGACAAATCCTGATAAGTGATAAATGATAAATGTATTATGTATTTTCACAATGATGGTGGTGTGGGGGGGGTCACAAAGGTGCCAGCAGCTGAGCGGCAGTTCAGAAGAACGACTGACAGCAATCGCTAGCCATCACTAGCCGGGATGGGAAGAGGGTCTGTATAACTGGCGGGGAGCTGAAGGGGGCACCGTGGCGTGAAGATCACTCACAGCCCAGCAGGTGGACGCAGGTTAAACAAGGCGTACCAGATGTGTGAGGGGCAGGTGATGGGCTCTGGGCTCTGGGCTCACCCCCCCCCCCCGACCGTAAGGCCTAATGTCAGGCAACTACTTTGCTCCTCAAGTCTTCTTATCGGAATGTTTGTTCCCAGAGCCCGGTGACATTTAATCTTGCGCGGATGCGCGTTCGCTCGAGTGTTTGATCTACACTGCTGCTTTGTTTGCACAGTGTAGTGCGTGGGTCTCGCCAGCGCCACCTCTCTGCAGCTGGCGGCTCTGCGGCCCGTGTCAATTTCATTGCTGTTTACGCCTGCAGCCGAATGTGACCCTCTGTTCTTGAGAGCGGACGGCTTTTTCGGGACATGGGCAGAACTGGCCAGTGCGGTGCTGTATGTTAAACCAGTCATGACGTTCGATTTTACATATGAGAACAAAACAAACTGAACCGGGATGGGGGGAAGATTGTCCCCCAGGGAAGAAGTGAGCAGGAAGCATCAGGGGGATGAGCATAAGGGGACATCACAGCTGGAGTGCAGTGGCGTGGACGGGGGCGGGGGGGACCATTGAACGCGGAGAGCGGGGCTGGGCGCTCCCCGCATGGTGCATCTCGGTCCTGCTAAGAGGCCAGGAGATGGCGTGGAGAGTGTGCTCAGACAGCGCCGAACGCCCCCCAGCTCTCCAAGTGAGCCGGGCTTATCAGATTACTGCCACCGGAAAGCCCACTCCCCTCTCCTCTTGTTCCCCCCCCACCACCCCTCCATATCTCCTGCAAGCTAGCTGGCAGCGGTGGAGACATCGCTGGTGCAAAATGGTTCCTCTGCACGACTCGCTGCAGTGCTGCAGATGCGGGGGTGTGGGGGTGGCAGGGAGGGGGGGGGGGTCTCAGGGCCACCTGCATCTAAATGACATCCCCACCCAGATATAAACACCCCACCCCCCGAAATGCTTCAAGCCCAAGTGATGGAACTGCTAGGCAGATACTTTGCCAGTCAGTGATTTACATAGTCAACCACGGTTTACTGGTTTATGTGGCACGTTTCCCCCAAAGCGATTCAGGCTAATTACCTGGCTGAAAGGTTCAACAGCACGACCCTGTGCCGCACATGCACCTGCAGAGCCTCCAGCGCTAACAGCAGGCTGCCAGAGTCATGATATTTGTTTCGGCTCGGGCGTTGCTCGCCATAACTTCAAAAGTATCCACCGTAATTTGTGATCAAGCTCAATAAATAAGTGCAGGATATGGGCTCGCTAAAGCTTAGCAAGGCTTTCTTCAGGAAGCCCTTCTTCCTAATGGAGGAATCGCCGCGGCATCCGTGGGGTTCCCGCCTTGGTCAGTTGGTAATTAGGCCAATAAGCGAACTCATCCGTGGCACATCCTGGAGGATTCCTGCGCACCTTCTGTTTTCCCACCTTCCCACAGAGGGACTGTTTTCAGAAGGAGCTCACGATTTAAAGGCACGTTATATCAAACGGGATGGCGGTGGGTGAGCTAAGTGGAGCGGGGGGGTGTCCAAAAGAATCTCCAGTTCCCTCCCAGCCCCAGATGTGGTAATCGGTCCGTGACGACGCGGGAACGAGGCCGAAAACGAAAACAAACGAGGAGCATATGCGGTATAAATTAAAAAGGCGTGAATTATGAGAAGGCCCAAGGAGAATATGGCTTCTGTTCTGGGGGAGGCGGACAAGAAGGTAGAGGAGGCACGTGGAATGCTGCGCCTCTGATCGGATTCCACCCCCCCAGCAGGGAAAAACCCAGACGGAAAGCTCTGGTTTCCACGGCAGCGGCTGGCTGGGGGGGGGGGGGGGGACAAACAGCACCTCTCTGCCGCCATAGTGTGCGGATGCCCGACAATTGGATTCGAGTCCGGTTAATTAGCACGTCCCGGAAAAAGGCGTCAGAGTGCAATGGAGCCATTATGGGAGTTCAGCGGGCAGCGACCAGAGGAGCCGGCCCGGGGAGATAGGGCCAGCCGTGCTCCTAGATAATAACGGCGGAGTGCTTTATCGATAGCAGCAGCTTCTTGATTAAATAATGCATTGGGTTGCAGACGCAGCCCTGACAATGCAGAGTCGTTAGACGGGGCATCCTGCCTTCAGCTCCCTGCTCTACTCAGTTTCAACTTTGTTTTTTTTTTCCAATACGACTTTCCTCTCGCAAGAGAAGTAGAATTTCAGGTTCAAATACATTCATTCATTACTTTTATGAATTAATGTTGCAACCTTACTAAGATCCAGTAGGACAAATTGCACCTTATTTTATGTAATTTTGCAGGTCCTGCCTCAGCCATAATAATAATAATAATTTTTACATTTCATAAAATTTACTGTACAAGTACATTTTTACGGCTCCCCTGCGAGCTGGAAATGTTTGTATACCCTGCTACATTTTACATGCAGAGCAGAGACCATGTGTTTCAAAAGGTGGGGCTCCTCGCAAATCCGCAGATCTTCAAGGAAAGCGCCATCTAGTGGTGAGGGGGTCTTAATGCTCGTCAGCGCAAATCATTTTCACTCCCCATACAAAGAATCCATTTGTCAGGCAGATGCTTTTATCCGAATGGAGTTACACTGCTCAGTTTTACACAGATGGGTATCTTACGGAAGCTCGCCAGGCTCAAGTGTTCTGGTAGGAAGTCCAGTTCCTTAAATGCTATGCCAATGCCTGGCCCATATGCCACAGAGATGCGTTCAAACATGCTGTGATTTTTAAGGTGAGCCGAAGTCGGTCTAACAGGGCTTCACTGGTTCTGCCAGAGTTACACACTGCATCTGTTTGGGGGAGGTCGGCCATCTCAGGTTAGGGTCTTGGTTCCTCATCTGTACGGCAGACAGGAAGCTCTGCGGTGCCAGGGTGTCAACAACGCACTCTGCCAAACAAAAAACACACAGCTACACCTTAAAAGCCGGCGGTACCGCGGATGATCAAAGGGACGCTCCACAGATCATTTTGGATGCAAATGCACCCGGACAGAGCTGTTTTTTTGGGGTTTTTTTGTGTGACAGTTTAAGGACTTATCAGTAAACAGAACAAATAATGAGCCACTCAAGACAAGAGCGAATCCTTCAGGGTGACTTATTGCTCAGTGTGATGAAACACAAGGAAGGCAAGACTCAGAACAGAACAAAACGGAGATGGGGGGGGGATCCCAGTGAGTTTTCGCAACAAAAACAGGGCCGTTGGATATTCACTGTTACCTTCCTTTGTTCCCCTGCAGACTTGCATGCTTTGAAACCGGCCGAGTCGAGTGCGAATCCTAACAAGGTGTGCTTAGTGCTGCGTGCAGCTTGTGGCTCTTGCTTTTCCTAAATTTAGCAGCTCATTTTATTTAGATGGAATGACAAAATATGGGACTGCTATCTAACTCAAAGCTGCTTAGCACACCGCTAGGCTCAGTAATAAAAAGAAAAAAGGAAGCATCCCATGGAAAACCAGTTCCACCCTCCGGACCACGCTCAGCGTGTCACTTTCATTATAAAATGATGCCCTATTTTGGGCCTGCGTAAAAACATTATATATCATGGAGAATAAATCGGAGCACATGACGAATGCTTTCCCCAGTGTTCCCAGTGCGGGCTGCTGTGTGTCAATGCCGAGAACACAGACGGTTTTCCGGTTCTCGGAGCAACAGGTTGCCGCTCGGAGGGAGCAACGGGACCTTCGCCCGCGGCACATTCGCACGCTAATGGCGCGGAGTGCGAGAGAAGGCACCGCCCGCACGCGCACACGCCTAGCCTCTGCCTGCACGCTGGCAGCGACTGCGGAAACAAAATGTCATTTCCATAAATCGCACGTTTGTGACATTTACTGCAGCTTCACCGCGCTTCGGTGCACTTACAGTCCGTTAAGCCTAGAGAACGCAAGCAGGACAGGAAAACTTTAAAATGCATTTTAAATAAGTTTCTTTTCTTTGAATTTACTTCTGCACAGGATACGTCTGTTCTGCAAATAACACTGGGAAATATCTACACATATGTTTACACCAGTGTAAATAGTAGCAGCTTCCTTTTCCACTCCTTTAAAGATATTGGCCAGATAGTTACTTTTCAAAGGCACTGCAAGCACACACACATGTGCGCACACACACACACACACACACACACACACACACACGGTGCCTCCTCTGTTTCCACGAAAAAAAAACAAAAAAACACTGCTGTAACCATTAAGTAAAACCTGATGGGTTTAAACGGTCATTTATAACGCTGCTCAGTTTATAAAATAGCTGCACATGGATGCTCATGGATAGAGAGGGAATGTCATACGAGAACAAGGGAAGGAACTTGGTTGAGGTGGTGACGATCTGACATGGACAGACAGAGCTGGCAACACTCAGCTCAGCAAGTATGACCGGTAACACACACACACACACACACACACACACACACACACACATACACACACACACACAGAGGAGCATCTGTCATCCAAAAACTGGGTACTAAAGACTCCAACCAGCACTTCATCGACTCCAGCACCATTAAGTAAATCATCGATACACCAGCTGTGCTCCCTTGCTCAGACACAGCCCCTAGCTGGCCACTGCAGAGCTGCAGAGAACATCAGCCCCGGGGAGCAGGGTGCCTTTTTGGGAAGCTGTGACTAATCCCTGGTCCAGACCCTAGGAAAGTCTCTCTGCGTTCTCTATACTCGCCTCTGAAACGGCTGACCTCCGTGGCGCGGATTTGGGGGCCAGGGAAGTGAGGCTGGCCGGAGGGACTTTGCCATGTGTGTCATCTTGCTGGATCTAAGGTCCACTTCCATACAGGCCTCACAAACTCCCATGTAAGAATCTGCAGTGAATGTTTGTGTCCATGCGGAGAACTGCTGGGCTTCGGAGGAGTCAAATGACAGCCATAGCAGCACAGTACACACCACTCTCACACACACACACCCAGATCTCCTTCTTGACTCATCTGTACGCAATTTATATCACAACCACAAAAGTACTGAACTAAAAACTGATAGCATAAAGTTTGTCCTGATGTACACGCAGACATGCAGGAATGTATCCAGAGAACCCCCCCGCCGTTTTCAGTGGGTCCAGAGGTCCCTGCCCAGCGGACAGCACGTGAGAGAACCCTGCGCTTAGGAGCGACTCGCATCCCTGCGCCAGTCCGAACCGCATTAATTAGCCAAAGTGACAACACTGACAGTCCACGTTAATTAAACGGAGAAAATATGAGCATGTGGGGGGAGGGGAGGGGAGGGGGGGCATTTCTACAGCAAAGCCGGGTGCAGAGAACGACAAGCAGGGGTCAGTTATTAGGAACGGAAAAGAAACCCCACGCGTGCAAAGAGCGGCACCAGGAGCCGTAGGAGCACATGTGAAGGAGCCACATCGGTCCACGGTGAGGAAGAAAAGTGGGGGAGGGCAAAAAAAAAAAAAAAAAAACCGGAGTCCACCTCCAGAGCACCCGCGGTCCCGTCCCGCGGCCCCCGCGCCCAACACCGAAAAGTATGGGAGGGAGAACGGAATGGAAGAGAGGGAGAGGGAGGAGGAGGTAGAGGAGCAGCAGAGGAGGGATAGCACGGGGAATGCTCCTACCAACGCACCCACGGGGGAACTCCGGAAAGGAGGCGGGCTAGGAGACGGGGGAAGAGGGAGGCGGCAGGCTAGGAGACGGGGGAAGAGGGAGGCGGCGGGCTTACCTCGGGAATGTAGAGAAGCGGCGGCGGCCCCTGGAGGGGGGGAAGCAGCAGAGGGCCCACGTTGGCCATGGAGCACAGCATGGGGCGGTGGGAATCTCCCCCGTCTCTCTCTCTCTCTCCCTCTCTCTCTCTCCCCTTTCTCTTTGCCCTGGTCTCCTCTCTGTCTGTGGCGGGTGGCTGATCGTGGCTCTCGCCTCCTCGGCAGTGTGGCAGCGCAGCGGGGCGGGGGGAGGAGGAGGAGGAGGAGGAGGAGGAGGAGGAACACACAGACAGACACACTGAACACGTGCGGCCGACTGCTCAGCCAGCGCTACACTGTTTACCTCCGCGCCGCGGCGAGCTGTGGAGAAGGGGAGGGGCCGAGCGGGGAGGGGGCGGAGTGCGCGGCATGCATGTGTGTGTGTGCGCGCGCGCGTGTGTGTGTGTGTGTGTGTGTCTGTGTCTGTGTCTGTGTGTCTGTGTGCGCCTACAGAGCCTCTCCAGTACTCACACACAAAGCAGTCAGCTGAATGAAAGGGGAGGATGGCACTGTGACGTTATGGCAACCAATCAGAGTGTGGGGCTCGGTGGGAGGGCGTGACCAGGCCACAACCCTCCTGGTGGACACACACAAAAGTACTGTAAGCATTCTTTCATTGTTAATTTAAGCATATAATCTCACGCTCCGACTATTATTTTGACATGCTTACACATTTTGCTGCACTGAACTATGATTATGAATAAAATTTATTCTGAATATGAGTGGGAATCTCTTCTTATCCAATACAAGCTTGATAGTTTCTTTTTTAAATAAAAAAACCTTACAAATGGACACACACTGGATAGTAGTAATACCATTTTGGTAACGCTTTACTTAAGGCCATGTTTTTAGTCATTTATAAACACATTCATAACGAATTATAATGCATTGATCAAGTATTATAAACATGGCTGTAAATATTTATAAAAAGGCATAACACATTATAACCATGTTTATTATGCATTATGACTGCCTTATGAAGCTCTCATCTATAATGCACTATAGACACCTTCATCATAATGATCGGTATAAGAATTAAGGATGCTTTGTACTTTATATATTAAATATTCATAGCCATGTTTATAATGCTTTATGAATACATCATTATTTAACTATTTAACTAATCAGATTAATGTTTCAGCTATAGATCTATACAATGCTACAGCGGCAGCTGACTCTGACAAACAACGGTCCAAAAATTGGCACTGCTGTGTGCAGTGCCGCGATGTGAAGCCTCTGTTTAGAGGACTGGCAGAATCCGGCGTCACAGCGCTGACTCCAGCAGGAGTGGCTGCATCCACAGCGACAGCATCACAGGGACTCTCCTCACTCGCTTACCACATTTACCGCCATTAATATTAATTATGAGTTTAACCACCCTCGCGTTGTTAACAGACCTGAATTTATGCCTGACTATTTTGAGAGGTGGAAACAGAAGCATCTGCTGAGCATAATGAGACGACAGAGACTGCAGATGACAGGAAATGCGATGAGTAAACCCATATCGAACAGTGACGTGTGTGGACTAAACCCTTTCTGTACAACGCCCTGAGGCCTAAATCCTTACCGTACAGTGACACGTGAGGACTAAGTCCTACCATACAGTGACATGTGAGGACTAAACCCTTATTGTACAGTGACACGTAAGGACTAAGTTCTACCACACAGTGACATGTGAGCACTAAACCCTTACCGTACAGTGACACGAGGCCTAAACCCTTACCACACAGTGACATGTGAGCACTAAACCCTTACCGTACAGTGACACGAGGCCTAAACCCTTACCATACAATGACATGAAAGGACTAAACCCTCACTGTACAGTGACACGTGAGGACTAAACCCTCACCATACAGTGACATGTGAGGATTAAACCCTCACCATACAGTGACATGTGAGGATTAAACCCTCACCATACAATGACACGTGAGGATTAAACCCTCACCATACAATGACACGTGAGGACATAGGAAGACCATAAAATGATATATGAGGACTAAACCCTCAGCCTAGACTGATGTAAAGTTTAAACCCTTACCTTACACCACATAGCACCTAATCCCATATGAAGTCAGACACACCCTTCCAGCGACATGCCCATCAAATGCACCATGGCGACAGCACCTACAATCACCACCCGGCCTGACATCACTACCATGGTTATGCCCCCAGGGCAGCGAGTGTCTTCTGGAAGCTGCTTATGGAGCCTCTAGGCATGAAACTCTGCTCTGCCTGTAATCAAAGGCGGTGCTTTTGGCTTAGGGCTCCATCTTCCTCCATAACCAGTAAAAATAGTAAAAAATGGTAAATAAAATGTAAAAAAATGCCATCTCCCCTTGAAGGCTTGGCAGCTTCAGTGCCATGTTACCCTTGAAGACCCCTTTGTGTCCCACATGTCTCCGTGCCTAATTAAAGTCTCACCCACCCCCTGTGCCCCCCACCTCGCTTCCTCAACCCAGATCTGAATGCCTATCAATAAAGTGTCAAGCTCGCTGGGTTTGTCAGAACCAGCATTCTGAGGCTCACGTCATTGAACCAGACCCAATAAACCGGCACACCACAGGACCATGGGTTTTGAGTTCCAGGGTGCCACTTAAGGTCAGCATCAATGCAGATCAGGGGGTGCAGCCTAGGGGGGGGGGCACAGATGTGCAAGAAAGGGGGCAGAGAGACAGATTCGAAATCATCTACGTGGGAACTCGAGGGACAACCAGGCAGACTCAGGGGGCCCAGCACTGTATGGGGGTCCCTGAATATGAAAAATTATAATTTATATACTTAGGGAACATCATACTGTGACCAACCCCAGCCCCATATTTCTTCTATGCGCGTTCCAACGGCCGACACCTTGCAGGTGTGAAATGCGTCTAGAGGGACACAGCAACAAACACAAAAATGACCATCAACAGGTTCTTGGGGGGAGGGATTTGTAAGATGTCCTTAAGAAATGGTGATAAATACTCAAGGGGGTGGGGCAGGGATCTGCAGTGATGTTATGAGGAGTTGGGGTGTCTCCGGTGCTGACTGCCCCACGTGCTGGAATGCCACACATCTCGCAGGCTGTCCGTTTGAGGAAACCGGGAAGCAGGCATGGGGGGGGCATCATTATTCAGTGTCAGCCTCCCCCCCATAGGTTACTTTGATTATACCATTAACACAGGTGATATTAATCCCCCATAATCCCTCAGCCTGTACATGGCGCGTGCCTCAGATGGATGTGAAGCCACCTGGAGTATTTAATGTCCTCACACAACCGAGCAATAAATTTTGAGTTCCGATTCTATTATTAAACTGAACAGAAGGAGAGGCTTATTCGTCCAAATTGCGAAAAGCCAGAGGAACGAGCTTTAAATCTCCAAGCTGCGTGTTAAATGCAGCCACTCGCGTGAGGACTCTCTCCCCCCCACTGGGCTTTCCCAGCATCCCCTGCTCCCATCCATTACTCTCTCCTGTCCATTAATGACACGGCTCTGCTCAGTAACCCATGTCCATCACGGCGAGGGAGAGAAACAAACCCCCGACGACATGGTATTCTACTCAGTCACGCCCTCTTTCAAAAATAATTAATGAAAATGTATACATTAAATTTAAAACTGAATGTAAACTCAGCTACCATTTGCACCCTGAACAGGAGTGGTGACACTGAAGGAGACACGGAATGAAAGGCGACCTCCTCACTGCTGAAATGAAGCCATCTGTCAGCGTTGAGGAAGGAGGCTTTGGAAATGGCCAAGCGAGTGCTGGAATTGCACCGGCTCTCAGCGGTGTGCTGTACTGCTGGTCATGCAAGTCCCAGCCCTTGAACAGCCCATCCCATTAATGTCACAGGGCTCGCCTCTCCGTACGGCCGCAAAGTATGAAATTCCGACATGCACGAGCCGAGTCCACCTGCCAAAATGTTGAAGGCAACCTTGCCGTCAGCTCACACGTGAAAAGTTTAACGATAATGGCCTGGCTATTTGATTAGAGACAAGGGTGCAGTATTAGCAGATAAGCGGTTAAGAATGTGTATGAAATGACAGATATTTGATACACAGATGATAGATTTGATGCGCAGACATGCTAGATAGAAAGATAAACAGATATTCGACAGAGATAGATAGAGTACTGTATAGCACCTAAACCTTAAAACTTTTAGAAGAAGTCAACCGTGTGCAGGCAATGGCGTGGGAGAAGCAGCGTATGGCAGAGGCTAAAGGCCGAGCTGCAGAAAGTGCTGTGGTTGCGCCAGCTCAGAGAACATGCCGGAAGCAAGCGGATCCCGATAATGGCTTTGGTCTGCCACTCTGGCCATGTGAACACAGCACTAATGACGGCCAGGACCTCTTCTGGGCACCCGACTCCCCATCAGGGATGGAATTCCCCACACTGATCCTCTTCATCCTCCTCGTCCTCCTCATGCTGCTCCTGGCTCAGCGGTTACAGTCAGACCCCCACACACTCCTTCAACCAACAGAAATAACCAAAATAGGAATTATTTTGTCCTAGGTAGTTTATACATTATCGATACAGCACCAGGACCGCAGGCTTCGCATGCACACTGACAGGACGGAGGAGATCCATAAGAGAGCCAGCTAACAGCACAGCGCAGCTCTCCAGTGTCACAACAGTCATGGCACTATTACCCACAATGCACAGGGAGCGGACGTTAAATCTGCAGCAGACTGACCACAAATGGTGAACTGTCCCAACGTGACGATGACCGCCACACCCCCGATGGCCACCGCACCCGCTCCGGGCCAGCATGACCACGGGCGGCATGGGGAGAGGAATTTCGTGGCCTTCGCGCCCATGTCCATATCCCTGGGCACGGACCTCCCCAAGGTGTCCATCGGCGACGTCAGCCCCGCTCAGCGAGGACGAGTGCTCATCGGAGACGGAACTCAGCCTACGCATTGCCAGAGCAACAGCAGCGGAAGAGCCTGAGAGAGGGGGCGGGCTGCATGCCTAGGGAGGGTGTTGGGGGGGGGCTCTGACTGACTGCCCCCCCCCCCAATTCCCAAAATAACTTCATCCATCAGGAAGTGGAGTCCGGTGACGGGCCACTATGCGTTCCTCATCCCTCCTTCACATCATGTTCCAAAACACACAGAGATCCTCCTCGACTTACGATGGTTATAATATTTACACTTTACAATGGTGCGATACTGACGCACATTGACTAGTCATCAAACTTTGAATTTCCATCAGTTCCCGGGACCGGCGATATGCCGTGCAATACATCCTACTGATGCCAATCTCCGCGGCGATGACACACGAGCAAATTTTTTTTCTGCGTTTGACCGAATGAACTTGTATTCATTCATTTATTTTTCAATTACCGGCATTTGGTTACAGCAGTTTTTTATTTAGTTATTCGGTGACTGTAGCTATTTACTTATTTTTCAATCATTTCATATTTGACTTACGATTTTTTCGATTTATAATGGATTCATCGGAACATAAACCCATTGTAAGTCAAGCACCACATGGAACACACTTATTATAAAAAGGAGTAAATACTTAGGAAATGCCTTAGACCAGTGTTTCCCAATCCGGTCCTCGGGGACCCGCAGCAGTCCACATTTTTGCTCATACTGGGAGTTGGGAGGAAGAAAAACCTGGACTGTCTGAGGGGTTCCTGGGGAATGGAGTGGGAAACACTGGTCTAAACTGGCAGCCCTTCCTCTGTGTAGTCCTGCCTTGTTCCTGCACTTCCTGGGTCAGGCACCAGGCTAACCCCAAACCCTGCACTGCATAAACGCTTCTACAACAGCTGGATAAATTTTAGGTATAAGAACAACCTGACTGGCAGCCAAAAGTTCAAACAAATCACTTAGATGTGCAAAAATGACACAAATTTTTTTATTATATGTTGTGACAGTATAATTGTAGGAAAAAAATGGAACAGACAAAGATTATCAAAGGACCATCTTTAGGCTAAATGGCGACCTCACCGAAAATGGTGTTGTTAAATCAGGGTGATCAGGAGAAATTGATGTATGTGAAAAAACACCACATGACCTCGGCATTCTCGCACTACTGAATTTATTCATAGGGCCGGCAAATAAAAATGCAAATGTCTCCTTTTTCTTGTGTTATAATTAGATACCCATTTGAAAGTAACTCTATTCAAGGCATTGGCTGCATCCCTGAACTGATAGGTTAAAGGTTAGCTGAACCCTAACCTTAATGCTTTAAAAGTCATCTTCAAACATCGGGCTTCAGAAGAATAGCTTGTGAAGAGCCAGATTGCTCACATCTCGCAACAGACACCTCATTAATATTAATTCGCAGCCTGGCTGAGGGGTGCAATCAGTTACAGACCTGGTCAGACCCGAGTACTTAATTAAAGCTTAATTGCGAAATTGAAATTTTAATTAGCATGTCTGCACATAGAGCTAAACGCCCCACATTATTTAGCCCCTCGGTGAGTACTGTGGATTCACGCCATAATAATCTCAGCTGTTGCTATAAACGTGACCTATGCCCCTCGTTTTGGTGCCAGGAAGAAAAAAAAAAAAGTTAAGGGCTGTGAATAGCAGCCAGTGATAAAGTTCCTTGTCTCCCTCTTGCAGCAGGCAGCGCTACACACTGACAGCTCCGCAGATTCTAAAGCCTTTAAACGAATAAAACGGAAAAAAAGAAATTAGCACAAAAAAAATGCAGCGTGTGTCTGTGCGATAGCACAGTGCTTATGCACAAAACTGAAAAACAAACAACAGCTGTCGATACTGCGAGCTCCAGCTGCTGAAGCCCCAGAGCCTCCCCACCTTATGAGGCCTCCATGGACCACTCGGCGACGTGAAGAGCCCCTGGGAAACCCCCCCAACCCCCCACCCTAACTGGCTCTCCACAAGAGAACTGAGGGACGCCCATCATTGGCCGCGCTCTCCATCTTCGAGTCCCTCGTCGAGCAAGTGGCCCCACCGAGTCTGGAAAACGGTCACCGCTGTGGATCCGCGAGGGGAAGTCACTCACAGGTGAGGTCACATGGGGTGGAATATACCATCAGAAGAACTGGGGGGCACGGACCCAGATGGCAAATGGGACGCTGTGGAAGGTCAGGGGAAAACAGGCACTTTCTCTAAGCATGAGGGCCAGCAATGGAATAAATAATTCAGGACCCGGGTGCGTGGTCTGTCCCCCCCCATCACGGAGCACTGTGGACTCTCCTTCTGCGGGCCTTTTATTTCGTTAAGCCTATGAGTCAAAGACAGCCACAATTCAAAGAGAGATGCCTTTTCTTAAGAGCAAATGAAGGCGTTTCTCTGAACCCCCCATCTGTCTCTGTCCCACCCCCCCCACCATATACACACTTCCTTTCTTATCCTCAAAGTCCTCGCTTTGAACACCCCCCCTTGCTTAATCATATCAATCGGGAATGCAAAATATGAGCAGAGGTTACTGAAGGGGGACAGAGATCGTCAGCTGAGGTTACCAGCGCAGCGCAACACGGGCCTTTACTCATTTTTAACATAGCATTTACACTAAAGCATTTCAAAATGTGTGCTTTTTAGTGGGCTAATTCAATACTTCTCCCTCCAGTCCTGAGGGACCCCAAGACAGTCCACATTTTTGCTCCCACCCAGCTCCCAGCCAATCAGGATACACGGAATACCTAGTACAGATGTGCTGGGAGCTGGGAGGGAACAAAAATGTGGGCTGTCCGAGGGTCCCTGAGGACTGGGCTGGGAAACACTAGACTCATTCCTCCGTGATTCTTGAGGTTTTGGGGGCGCCTCACTTTCCCTTTTCCGTGCCCATTCCCCGGACAGTAAGGTCTCTGTTCCCTGTCAGCTTATGTTCAGGTCACCCGTAAAGAATGACGGCCTCCGCGGCTCATTGGGGCTCACAGCAGAAGGGTCAGACTTCCTCAGCCAAAGGGAGCGAGAGCAGGTGGGACTGGGAGAGATGTGGGACCAAGGAGGGAGTGGGGGGTGTGGTGGGGAGTGGTGCACCCGCCCTGTGTGTCTTTTGTGCTGATAGCCCTCTGTCCACCCTGACTAATTATTCCTCCCTATTGTGGCTCAAAAGCAAACAGCCACACATGGGTGTGTTTAAATCAAAGCTCAGCGAGAATGGCCAACACAGAGAAGCACAGGCAAACATAAGTAGCAGCGGTTGGGGGGGGGGGACAGTTTAAGCGTGCCACTCGGGAAAATAAAAAAAACTAATTGAGGTGGTGGTAAAATTGAGCAACATTTAATTAGCACACGAGACAAGAGGACGGCATGTTTATCTAACACTGAGCTGTAATAACACAAAACCAGGGGCTTAATTAGATAACTCTGCTGGCTCGGTCCATGCTCTTCAGCGATTGGTCGATTGCCACGAGATAACTAACTCCCAGGCGTGATCTGATAGGTCCTGTGGGCAGCTTATCAGCATGCGGCATGAGGATGCAATCCATAAATATTCAGATCAGTGTGAGGCAATATGTGCATTTTTTTGAAGCTATTTTTAAAGACATGACAACGTGGGGAATGTGCCCCCCTGCAGGGAAACCCGAAACAGGGGACAAAGTGGCCCAGCGTTCCCTCCCCACCCACGCTTCCTGTTCGTGCTGCGGGCAGCTGAGCCCGTTCCACGCTTTGGCATGGGTATCCGATCCAGAGACGAGGCTTCCAGCCCGCCCACAGACGCGCCTTCACTGCTCTTATCCAGCCACATAATCCAAAGCAGGAGCTCCGGCATCCTGCAAACCCAGCGCAGTTTTACTGTAGCATGCAGCCGGGCAGCTTACATCTCTGGCAAAGCACTTCCTCAGGGGTATGAGGGAAAGCGCCCCCCCCCACGCCCCACCCACATCCCCCACCGCTCGGGCCCTCAATCCTCCACGTGGAAACTCGGCTGCTCGAAACAACAGCAGGGACCCGCTTGACGGCAGGACGATGGTCCCACCGTCGCCGCGGAGATGCAAGGGCACAGCGGAGCAGAAACAGACCCTTACGGCTTAGACACAGTTCAGGCACGAGAGCGAAGGTGCTCTGCAAGCCTGTCCTGAAAGGACCCAAGGAAAAAGAACCGGGGTGGCACAGGGGACAGCCTGTGTCCTGAGGACAGCCTGGATCCTGGGGGCAGCATGCTCCCCACTGTCCTCGGGTCTGTACCTGTGCACGGAACATGATTGTCCACCGGCTGTAACTGGCACATTATTAGATTAGGACACCCACTTCTCAAGCTGCCAGCAGGCCACACACAGCGGCACATGCCCTGTGCTGCCGCAAAGCCCCGGATGTTACCAATTTATCCTCGGGATTTTGCTAATAACTCGTGCTCTGATGCTAATGAGTGACAGGCTGGGATTCCCTCAGTCTCCCTCCTGTCTGTCAGTCTGCTTCAGACCGAAGTCGGAGCACAGATGCAGGCCACAGACGCCCATCCTTCACACATACAATCTGCCATCTCATTTAAACACCAGAAATATTTGGGGAAAATTTACTGAGCGCTATAAACCGATGACAGTGATATCATTCACGTATGTGTGTGTGTGTGTGTGTGTGTGTGTGTGTGTGTGTGTGCGTATGCTCACATGGGTATGCCAAACAGATTAATGCTGGGAAGGGAGATGCAGGAAACATCCAGGAATAACTTCATTTTCACCACCGAGTCTGAACACCCAACCAGTGTTTACTGCATCACGCAAATTCACTTATTTTTTTCCTACGCTCGTCCACCCAGCAAAACCTTAATTTTTATTAAACAAAACACTTTTGGAAGAATGACGGTGAATGAAAGGCTAAGAAACATTTCCAAGTTTGACCAACCTTCCAATAAACAAAGGAGGTGTTCAGAGTCACCACGGAAACCGGGACGACAGCTATCGTTTAGAGGCTCAGAGAGGCTTCGTCCCTTAGGAGAGAGTCAGCTGAGAGTCAGTGTGAACAAACTGGTAAAAGGTTCTGGTAGTGTGAACGGTGGACACCCCCCCCCCCCCGCACAGTAGCTAGGCAGAATGTGGCAGACTCCAGACCACCTCCCGCACACAAACGTACGCACACGGTGCTCCAGGCCTACGTCTCTCACCTCCCTGCCCATGGTGGGCTCCTGTTTCCCAGTCACCTTGCTGTGAGCTTACTGGGCTGGAGGCTGACCTCCACCCCTTGCCATCTGCAGGCCCGTCTCCCATCAGCTTTATACTTAACGGTGCAATCATGACACCGTCCCATCTGATACGTGAACCATTGACCCTCTGGTGTCTGGACAAGTCACTGAAGCTCTCCCACTACCCCCCTCCTGCTTATTCCGGCTAGCTCCCACGCACTCACCGAGTCCAGCCCGAGCTCTGTGCTCCACCGTGGATGGTCACGCAGGACTGCAGCCAGAGGGGTTATTATACTTTTACCAAGAGGTACAGAATCAGAAAGGTGTCAATGGTAACACGATCACCAAAGACTGATGGGGGGGGGGCGGTGATAGGAGGGGGCCGTCATCAATCAGCGGCGTAAACATTTGCTTTTTTAATATGAGAAGGTAAACAGCAACGTGGCATTACTGACGATCATGCGGGAGACAGAACCATCTGCTGCTGGTGTAGGCAGTGAGGACACACAACGATACACACAAAGACACACACACACACATATCTATACACACACTCAGATATACACAGAGACACACACACACACACACATCCACATACACACACAAAGATACACACAGAGAGATACACACAGAAACATCCACATACACACACACAACGATACACAGAGAGAGAGAGACACACACAACAATACACACAGAGAGACACACACAGACACACAGATGGACACACACACACAGTTACACATACACAGATACACAGACACACACACAGACAGACACACACAAAGACACAAACACATATAGATGCACAGACAGACATTTACACACACAGACACAGACACACACACACAGACTGAAAAACAGAAACAGACGATTAATTTGTCACATCAAGACAATAATAAACTGAGATCATCATAATCAGGAGCTGTACCATTTAACTGGCAGGGGCCCTACTGACGGGTGACACCCTCACTTTACCCGGACACTCAAAGAGCTAAACGACCGTCAAGCTGCCAGAGCCCGGCCCAGAGCGATCGGCGTCATCCACAGCCTCTACCACATGGGTTGCCAAACTGCTGGTACACCTCAGAATGAGGTGCCTGACCTGATTAACTCCAGTAAAATATCAAGTAAAAAAAGTCATTTCTGAGGGAACTTCAACTGCAGGTACATCGGATGCTTGGGACAGAATTCCTAAATGACCTGAACGATTCTGCATGTGCCAGCGTTCCCAAGGAGGGGAGCTGCCACGTTACCATCTCCGCACGATGAGGGGATTAGCGAGGTGACAGCAGCCGGGGCTGAGCCCGTGAGCTGCACCTCCCTGGGATTATAGGTCTGTGTTTGGCTTCCTTTGAGGAGCGTTTGTGAGAGGGGGGCCATCTGAGAACAAAAAGTGAGGAGAAGAGAGAGGTAGACCATCTGGATTCCACCCTTGTTAGCGGAGATACATGCTACAGCGTTTATAGCGTGTAAAAGGCAGTACTAGACCGAATATATAAAAC
>JAAGVU020000044.1:16832760-16849245 GCA_011763525.2 Mormyrus iriodes | reverse complement strand
ACACACACACACACACACACACACACACACACACACACACACACACACACACACACACACACACACACACACGCGCATACGCACATGCACACACAGGAGCACCATAATTAGGATTCTGAAAATACAATCTGACAAAAAGGGCACAGACTAAGATTACATAACATTTCCATTTCCATAACCAAGCAACCAGGGCTACTTTGAGCTGCAGGAGTCCCCGGTGAAGGTGACTACGGGGTGTGGCAGTAATTTGTACCTCTCACCTTGGATGAGTGACTCTGTGTGTGAGAGTGTGTACGGGCTGATCTCATTCCTCGCCAAAATCAGTCTCAGCGTAAACTAGCACAGTGGAACAGAGTGTGGAGCCTTCCTGGGCCTCCGCCGTTCCAGCACTCACCTGCTGCTTGGTCATCATTGCTAACAGTCTGCTTCACAGCCGCTTTTATCTAAAGCGACTTGTATAATTTGCATCCCGATGTTCGAGGATCCGACAGCAGTCCACAGTTCCACATCCCCTGCCTCTAATGAACTGGCAAACGCAGACGCCGCGCTCTCGACCGGCTGGGAAACTCGAAGAGTCTCTCTACAAAGCAACAGTGAGTCAGAAGGAGATAAAGGGAGATTCTGCCGGCCTTCCTGCAAGATGTAGCTGACAACGGCGTAGCGGCTGAGGCGCAGGGTGGAGCTGCCTGCATCTGCTGTGGAGCTTGAACCCAGAGGAGCTCTTTACACAAAAATTACTATGGGCAGGACCTTCAACAGACAGAATGGGGGAAATGCATGTGAGACTTCACAGGGATCAAACTGAAAAGCTAAGAAGGAGCTACATTACCGCACTAAGGTTCAAAAGGTTTGCAATAGTGAGAACACAACGCTGACACGTTTCCCTGCAGCTCTTTCTCCACACTGCAGGCAGCTAGAAAACTTACACTCTTCATCAGTTCTTCCCCAGCTGGGAGGACAACTCTGCTAGCGTGGTACTGTAGTGTTATTTATAGATTTACGGGTCGTGAACCTGCAACCTTCCGGTCACGTTCCCTAGCACCTGTCAGAACAGCCACGCTACACACTAGCTGCAGTGTGTGGGCCTGTGATCACAGGGCTGAGATTCTGGCTGATGACAGGCGGTCTCTCTGTTAGATATGGACAGCTAAGCGTCAGCACCTCTTATTTGCAGGAGGAACAAAGAGACATTTCTAGATGCCAAACCTAGGAGAGAGCCGGCTGTGCTGGTCAGCAATGTACAGCCTCTCCACTGATAAGCCTGCTACAGAGGCTGAACAGAAAGCCCACGTGTAGGCATGAAAAGGAGATGGGTATTTAAGCCAACAATAGCTTCAAATCCTTATCCCCGGTCGAAACACTGGTATAGTACAGTTGAGGGGTGATATCTTTCCAGGACCTCTGTATGGGAGCCTTGTCAAAATGCTACGTATGCAAGTAGCGACAAGCATGTCATGTGACCGATGATGTCACTTCCTGTCCTGGGTTTTTCCCTCAATGCTAGGGTACTTCATGACATAAACAGAACCTCTACAGAAACCACAAAAGGTTTGTTCCATTCTGCCCAGGTCACCACCGGGCCCAGAGAGTTCTACCTTTCCTTCAATACAAACTATCAGACAGACCAGAGACTATTAAAATCAAATGAACAAAGTAGCACAATTTGTGACTGTAGAGGTGTAATTAAGAGACCTGAGGCACTGCCACATATCATCCCCCCCCCAACACACACACACACACACACACACACACACACACACACGCACGCCCCTATACAAAATGCAAAACATGCCCTTAGTTGGTTGGGGGGGGCATGCAAGAGTGCACCCACGCACAAAAATTCGATTTGCATTGATTGCTTTTCAAGCAAATTAGATTTTAATCGGATGGAAAAGGCGAAGGCAGCATCGAAACAAGCAGCAGAGTGACCAGGACCTGTTAATTTCTCCAAGCCCACGGGCAGCCCCCTCCATGCACACAGACTGGAGGAGAAATCATTCATCCGGCATGAAGAATACCCAGCTGTCAAGCCCCGTATCTGTTTTTTTCGCCCCCTCCAACACTGCTGGCTTTTTAAGCCCGTCCTATCGCTACAGCCTCTCAACCTCATCCCGCAGCCTCTGACAGAGTACCCAGTATGCACTGCGCTCGGGGGCTGCGGAACTTAGCCTCTCTGGGACCAGTTTGGGTGGTCAGCTGCCGTTTCTATCATCAGGGGAGCAGATCTCGGAGCAGGACAAAGGCAGTGGCTTTAAAACCTGCAGTATATGATCAAAAGCATCCAGCGGAGGATTGACCCCCACCGTTGTTGAGGTTCCACGTTCGTACTCCAGTAAGACAGTAAAACCATGCGAATTCCACCTTCCTTCTCTGCCATGGCGTCTGGAGCATCTCAGAGAGAGAGAGAGAGAGAGAGAGAGAGAGAGAGAGAGAGGAGGCTGGAGGCTTGCTTGTTGATGGGAAGCCATCCAAGAGAGTTGGCTTGTGGCCCTTTTCCCTGCTTTGATTCTGCTGTAGCAGCACTTCCCTCCCCAGGAGGGGGATTCACTCCCACACAGATGCACCTCATTTGCTGGGCCAATGAGCAGAAACTGCACCAGAATCCCAGGACGAGGCCCAGTCACCCAAAACAATACCATACCGTCCCACTAGATGGCAGCAGCCAGTTCAACTGCCCACAAAAAAACTGCAAAAAAATAAAATAATCAGCTGTTTCAGAAGCAGATGCCATTACAGTACCAGTAAAAAAATAAACAAAAATGTATCACCAAATAACCGAAAGTAAATGACTCGTGGCGAAACGCTATATTTATTGTTTATTAGTTAGAAACCAAAGTAAGAGATGTTCAGCTTGCAGCACTGTAGCACGCAGGCACAGAGCCAGATACCTGGGCAATGTAAAGGCAGTAGGGGTAATATTAATAATAGTACTAATTTTAGCCAGAAGTTAAATTTTTTTCTACCACCTTCTGCCCTACAGCAGGCACTACACCTTAACAAATCGGTACACTAGCACAACAAAACACACTACCGGGGTGCCGGAGGGTGCGTGAGACGACACTGCGGCTTCGTGTCATAAACACATAAATTAATTTACCTAATCGAGCCCATTAGAAATTCAAATGGGTTGACACATTTTCTAATTTGTTTCCCCTTACGGCAATGCACACAGATAGGTCAGCTGGGGTCAAAAAAAACTTCCATTTGCATTTATTTGATGAATAATGATTTTGCAAGGAGTGATGGCCCCGCAGTAATGCGGCCGCAGCATTCACGACGACAGATGCAGAGTTCCTGCGGTCTTTCACTGGTTTTCAGCTCCAGGGACAGAGACCACACAAATAGGCAAAGGGAATGAAGCATAGAGCTTCTCTGTGTTGGACAGACAAGGCTGCAGGCTAAATAGTGGGTTTGTGTCTCCACCTACTGGCCACAGGGGGAAACTGAATCATCAAGATCATTGGCAACTTGTCATTTACCTCATTTCACCCTCTGCAATGAGACACCTGCCTGATTAAACATGCGAAGGGCACGGAGATGAGAGTATTTCATTCATTCCGGGGGGAAAATTAGGAAACGCTTACTCAGACAATAATGCCAGTGACCGCGCTAATTCTACAGTGAGGGTAAAATCGTTTTCAAAATTACAACTACACACATCTTAGGGTAGAGTTACTGCAGTGGTCACTTCAGCCCTCATAAACATCCATCCATTTTCCATAAGTGCAGGGTTGTGGTGAGCCAAGGGCCTTTCTAGAAGGTACAGGGCACAGAAGGGCAGCCGTTCTGGCTAGGTCCATCACATGGCACACACATGCACACGCGCACACGCACGCACACGGAAAAACATGTAAAATACACACACATTCACCAGGCAGAGCAGAGTCATATCTGGGTGGAGGCACAGATTCTCCACCTTCTCAAACCCCCTGCCCCCCCATAAGAAACAATAAGCACCAACGCCATTCCCAGTGAAATCCCCATTAAAGCCTCTTTGCCACTCACACCAAACACATATGGATGCCCCACATGGGTGGATGAAGGGGTTCTTTTTGAGGCCAGTGTGAGGGCGTGAGGAGTGTGTGAATCAGAAGAGGACTTCTCAAGCACCATCAACAATCAGGGGAAAAAAATAAACACTCCAGGTTAAAGAGGGAGAGCTGAGACAACACAAAACAAAACAGGAGTAAACCTTTAATACTCATCACTGCACCTTTAATACTCATCACTGCTGAAACCGCAGGGCCAGCATCAGCACCAATCACCCCCTTCGTCACTTTGACGATGATCACTCCCTCCCGTGGCGATGATGTACTCCCGCCGAGGCCCGGTGAGCTGCAGCCCTCAGATTTATCGCCACTTCCACGCCGGTAACCTACAGCCACAGTTAATTATTCTGACAAGCCGTTAAGGGCCCCGGTGATTAAACAGTACAGCTGTTAGGTCAGGATCCACAGATGCTCCTCAGAGCAGGATTGCGCCTGAGCGGGACACCTGGATCAGAACCAAATCAAGCCTGGATGCGTCTTCTCTGTTCTGAAGAAAAATCCATGTCCTGTGGTGCAGAGCTATACGGAGGAGCACTGATACAATTACTTAACATAAACCGTGTGCGACCCACACCACAGCTCTTAAGTTCTGGCACAAAAAAGTGGCTGCAAGATTTGCTTTGCCTTTTGCAGAAATTGATCTAGGGAATTATTCTGCTCCCAAACTTCTGTAAGTAAAGCCAAATGTGAGATCAAGACTTAAAATTAAACAGGTCCATTATACAAAACACCTTGGGCAGAGAGATGGTCAGGCAAACCTTAAATTCACAGGTTTATAAATCTACACATTCCTTCCATCCGTCCATCCGTCTGTCCAACCCCTTGTCGCCCCTCATGCTATAAAGCAGGTCTGTGTGGTCAACCAGAATGTCTCCTGCTCCATATTTACTGTGGTCTGCTTCCCCCCTTGGCATGCCTTTCCTTAGAGGAAATATAGCGTTTCATGAGAATAACAAATTAACAAGCTTAACTCTCTTGCCAGCTAATTACCTGCACAAGAAATTATGAGGTGGCACGAGATGTTGGAATTTGGAAGAAAACAGTGGCAAACACGGCAGGAGGCTCGCATTAAGACTCTGTGAAGGTGTACCACACAAAATAAATCATCCTTGAAAATCATCCACCCATCTTCTTATGCAGTACGGAGTCGCGGTGAGCCTGGAATCTATCCCAGGCAGCACAGGGCTGGAGCCAAAGAATCTGGCTTGTGGCCAGGGACAGGATGCCAGTCCATCACAGGGGATACAGGCAATCACACACTATAGGCATTTTAAATACACCGGTTCAGCTAATTGTATGTCTTTGGATTAACCCTCAGACCCTAAAACCTGATAAATTTAACAGCCTTAAATCAGCATAAAATTAAAAGTGATACTTTTTTTAACTGCACGTTCATAATGCCTTATAATTCATTATGAACCCTCATAAAGCATTCATGGAACATTCATAAGCAGCAGGTAAGTATACCTTAACCTCCTAAAATACCTTAACAGCTTTAATACAAGATGTCATGTCTTGTTCATTGAAAGTATTATGAATGCAGTACTTTAAGATATGTTAAGGTATACTTATATGCTGCTTATGAATGTTCTATGAATGCATTATGGTGCAGTTAATGCAAAGCATAACTGAATTAAAGACTACAATTAGCCTTTTAATCAGGAAAGTAATATTCTTAGAATAATGAAAGACTGAAGATGAAATGAATGTGGGGGGGAGGGGGGAAGCACGGACATAAATTATCATCATCCTCAAATTTCCCAGCATCCCCTCCTGTGCTCTGTGCATATGGAGTATGCCTGCTCACCCTGTGACACTGTGTGTTTCGTCTGGGTATTGCAGTTTCCTCCCAAAATTATTGCAGTTTCCTCTCAAAATTAGGCCAGCGTCTCACAACTCGATACTTGGGGATCCACAGACAGTCCACGTTTTTGCTCCCTCCCAGCTCTAGGTAGGGAGCAAAAATGTGGACTGTCTGACAGGGAGCTCGGAGGGAGCAAAAACATGGACCGACTGTAGGTCTCCAAGGACCGGATTGGGAAACACTAAATTAGGCTAATTGGTGTCTCGAAATTGCTCAGTTTGATTGCATGTGTGTTCGTGTGTATCCTGTGATGGGCTGCCCTCCTATCTGGGGTTTTCCTTAGCCTTTGATAGGCTACAGGCACCCCCCCCCCAGACCAGGGAAAGTGGTTAGAAGACTAATGGAAATTTGCAGAAGCTCCCAAATGCCTTGAGGGAAAGCCCTATCAAAATGAGAAAGTCTGTATGAAGTTTATTAATCTGCAGATCTCTATGACACAATAAAATTAAGGTCTCAGATTCAAGTTTGCACTGTGCAAATTCTATTAAATTTGCCTTTCAAGCTTAGTACCATACAACATTTTAATGGCGGTGCCAAGAATTATGTCCAGGTGCATCATTAAATAAATATTAAAACTTTTAGTGAGTTTTGACATTTTCTACTGGTAGTTGCAAAACTCAGAATGCAGAGTGGACCAACGCAATCATGAAAAATGTTAACAAAAAGAAAATCCCCCCCCCCCCCAAGTTCAGAGAGAAAAGTGCTCCCATTTAGCCACAAGAGGGCTCCACCATTTAAGGAAATAGACATTAGCAACCCCTGCTTGTGTGATTTCTACAGGAGGCCCCTTTAAAAAAACAATTCCAAAGAAACATGCAAAACGTATCTGACCCAGTATAAAAGCCTTATTTAAATGAACTCCTGTCGTAAAAATCAAGCAAGCATAAGTGGAACATTTAAAAAGTTTATTCAAAATGGTCAAAAGAGTAACTTTCATTGGTCAGAAAACAGGAGAAGCTAAGAAAAAAAGGGACACTGTGCCTTTAAGACCCTTGTGTTCACCTCCTATAAACACTGTGCATTGTTGTACTGCTTTTATAAATTGCGTCTGGAGGGTGGTGATGTTACCCAAACTGCTTATATTAAAGTACTTTCTTAGTGGTAATACTGATGCCTGGACATCTAAAGCAGTGTTTCTCAACCCAGTACTCAGGGACCCCCAGACGATCCGTTAAATCCCCCTCCCAGGCAGTCAGGATTTTTGCTCCTCTCAAAACATGGATTGTCTGGGGGTCCCCGTGGATCAAACTGGGAAACAGTGGTCTAAAGGAGTATTAAAGGGGGTCTGACTGATCAGCCCTGCTCACAGTCCTTCTGCCACGGGTACAGGGTAATGTGGATCAGCTTTTGATTGCAGCTGATTACCACCATAACCGCTCACGAAGCTTCACCGCTTAAAGTCTTTCAGATTAAATCTAAATTAAGCTAAACAGCTGAAGAACAATAAGATAGAACATCAACAATCCTCAATCCTTAGGAGGTACAGAGAAGAGCGTGTGAGTCCTCGTGGGACAGAGACAGTGGGAGTGACTTGGATACTGGCGTTACTAGCTGGGGGAGGGGGGGCACACCATCCTCCAACACCCTACAGCCAAGGGAGTACCTCTGGCCCAAGTAACAGGATGGGATGATGACACAGATCCACTAACAGGCTGCAGGAGCCAACTTCAATATTGGGGGAACTTGGCCCACCCGCCATCATGGTACAAATGGACAGCAAATTGGGACGGAGAGATTAGGACTCTGGGACCACCTCTGGCTGCTCATTTATAAGGCATAAATAAGATTATCATTTCAGAGTAAAGAGCGGGGGTGAGGAGGTTGGCTGCCAGAGATTAGGCTGATATGACCAATGGGCTTCACTGGTAACAAACCATTTTTCCCCTCTAACAAGAGCATAATTGGCAACAGGTGTCTGCTTATTCTTGGGTTTAAGTGATTTGTACAAGCTGGCAAGGGAGGGTGATTAAATCAACAGGTGTCAACAATGGAAAAGAGGGGTCAGTCTGTCTGTCTGTTTTTGTCACATATTAAATGTCTCCCACCTGAGGGATGCGTATCACCACAGTTGTGTAGAAAAACACACTAGAGAAGAGGAGACAAAAAAAAAAATTTTAATTAAGCGGGCACTCGCACGTTTACTTCAGGGGTATGGCAACACAGGAACGCATGACCCTTCAAGAGGTGCAATTGAAAGGTATTTCCCAGCTGAAACGATGTACCTTTAAATCTGGCGAGAGTCAGAGAGCCCAGCGGTGTCGCTGTGGCATTCCCGTCGCTTTCGCAAGCCTCCCACCGTCGCCGAGCGCTCGCGTAAAGCCCCAGGCTGGTGCTGGGCCAACGATGCAACTCCACCCTCCTGAGAACGACGCCTCACTCAATCCGCATTGTTCCTTCCCCAGAGACACTGCAAGAGGCATCAAGCTTATGGCCAAATGCCTGCACTCTGATCCACACTCCCCTGTTCTACCACCCAACACCAATTTCAAGACTTAAAAAGGATTTAATATAACAAAGACTCCAGAGTCAGGAGTAGGATTTCAACGCCCCCACAAGGTGCATGTTAAATACTGTTGGCCCTTTTACTGGGTGCAACAGCAGGCACCACCCAAACTTTCTGTCCTTTTATCAGTTATTTAACAACCCCACCTCCCCTTCACTCTGCGGTCAAAGACCTTCATGTCCCATAATAAACCAGGAAGTGAGAAACGTGCAGGTCTGGGGGGGGGAGCGTGTGCATTGGCAGCAGCCCTCCCCGATCAGCTGATTAAGCATTAACTACTGTCACCTGCTCAGTTGAGGAGGAGGAAGTGGAATGGGTGCCCACCAAGTGTCCTCATTAAGCCTCAGTACCCTGCCCTCACCTGCGTGAATTCATGACCGTTTCACTGGACCTGGGCATTAATGATCGCGACCTCATAGAATCCGGGACTGGGAGCGCATCACGTCCCGCCATTTCACCCAGCCGTGCAGAACGCCACAGATGTGATCGAAGCTCCTCCACTCATGGCTGCGAGGAGCCGCCCGTCCGCTCGTTAGGAGCTCCCAGCAGAAGGAGGCAAGCAGGGAGGTGCACCTGCTCAGGCGGCTGACACAGAAGCGCCATGCGTAGCGGGAACCCAGCTGAGCGCCTGATGGAGAACGCCATGTACCTGCCCCCCTCCCCCCGTGAGAGTACACACTTGAGAAAGCCGCTCCCAGCCAGGGCAGCTGTGGGACAGGCTGTCACTGTGACAGAGTCCCTCAGGATTCCCTAACTTTGCAAGCAACATCCCCAATTACAATTCTGGAGGGCAGGAGGATGAAGCCCTCCCCCCGAAAGGCTTAGTGAGCCCTTCCTGCCCCCAGTAAGGCACTGAGCATCCCACTATACTGGGGCTGCTGGAGTCATTATATAACTTACACAGGTATTAACCAAATCCTCATGAGAACTGGGGGGGGGATTATTTCATATAGAGCATCTGAGTCATTAAAAAATGGCAGAACAGTGGCCACTCCTGCCTGGCTGCGCCGTACGCGGGTGTGAGACGGAGCAGAGACCTGCACACACGGCTGTCAGTCTGCAGCCTGCGACGGGAACATCTGTACAGCAGCAGCACCAGTCAACAGCCACACGCCGGCCAGGTCCAATTAGGCTCAGTCAGCCCCCCCCCCAGTATCTGAAGGGATGCTTCACCTGAGCCCTGCCAAAGTCCGCCAGACGCCGTCGCAGAGGGACCGCAAAAGACGCCGCTCACACCTCACACACAGGACTGTCAGGATTCGGTCAAGCGTAATCGTTTGGATTTTGATTTTTTTTAACTTGTGTTTTCCGTTTTCAAGTGAGTTGATACCCTAAGAAGCGTTCAGCATGTGCCGGTTAGCGCTGCCATCCGCACGACTCCGACCGCGGCTTGTGACTGCAGCGGGGCACGGCGCTCGAGTCGCCGCGGGACACGTTTAATTAGGGACGGACCCAGCTGCAGCGGCGGCGGACCCCCACGCTAATCCCCCGTCCCGCGCCACTGCGCTGTCACTCCCAGAAGGCCATGCTGTCAGCGCTGCCGCTGATTTCTCCTCCGCCTCGCAGACGGCTCTCCGCACATCACGCCAGCCCCAACTACACACGGCTCCTCATATAGCCTACAGAGCTCTGGCATCACCCACCAGAGGGAGCATTTACACCGAGGTCACATCGTACATCCTACCATCCTACCCTCACATCCCTATCCAGTGCTGGGTTGTGGCATTATTATCCTGGAGCTTAACCAAGAACACAAGACACAAGGCAGGGGAACGCCACCAACAGGGTGCCAGTCCATCGCAGGGGCTACATGCACACGCCAACACACAACCACACTATATACCTCATACCTCCCATCCTTTTCAGTCCTTCAAGATGTCATTGCACACACCTAACAGGCTAACTGGCCCAAAAACACCCCCCCCCTTCTCTGTTCCACTACAGAAGACACAACAAAAGCACAAATAAAAACCACTTCTACTTTCATTGCATTACAGCATATTACATTACATTGTGGCTACTGTTACATTACTGGGTCAAAGGGGACCGTCGTCATCATCATCATCATCACCACTATCACCGTGATAAAACACAGTTTTTCAGAAAAACACTACAGGACCAGAAATTCGGGGAGCCGAGCTTGAAAACAGAGTAACTGCCTTCCGCATCGGTCAGCTGTGCCGAACTTTGGCTACATCAGGCTCCAAGTGGAGCAAGCACGCCTCGCCCCCCCACCCCCCTGCTGAGGAACCTGCTCCAAACAGCTGCTGGCATCAGAGCCCATTCCCAGCTACACGGACTCTGCCCCCATCGCGGCATATGGCTGTTACACAAAAGCCACGGACGCAGAAGAGGCGGCGTTCCCCCCACCCCGCACTCCCATCCCCTCCCCCGGCGGAGCAAATGGGTGAATTAGCATGAAAATGAGAGTACTCACAGAGAAGAGCGGGTTCCTCCGATCGATCGGCCGGCACGAGAGACAGAAGGGGAGAGCAGCTCCTACTTCACAATCTGGCACGGGGGGGGCGGACTGGTGCCTGCAGTACTAAGGGAAAGAAAGCAGTGAACTATTTCCTGAAGGGAAGAGAAACAGCGAGGTGAAGAGATGGGGTGGCGGGGAGGGCTTTCGCAGGGAGACGCCGAGGCACATACAGATAGGGACGCACCGACGTGAGCCTGCCTTTCCCCCAGCACCGCATCTCCTCGAACTGCACGCGCTCTTTCCCGCACGGCGGCAGGTAGACAGAAATCGATATTATAAAACACCAGTGCGATATCAGTGTCTGATGCTGGGACGTCTGGTGGCCCTCTCAGGAGCCGCGGCTCCAGGGACGTCCACTCTGACCTGTGACGTGAGCTTAGCGGCGCCCAGTTTCCAAAAATACAAAAGTCATTTACAGATGCATACTTCGGCTCTCCTTCATATTTTATAAATGGAATTTCAGCGACATCGCTCACTTACTAACACAGCCTCCCCAGAAGTTTAATTCGCCTCGGACCATTTGGTTCTAATGTTCTGCTCAAAACCTTCTCTTTCCACGTCAAAGATGACACCCTCAACAGGAAATTCCTCTGGAGTTTGCAGCTATTTTAAGTCACACTGACAAGTAAATAAGTGAACTGGATTTGAATCCAATTACAGAATTACATGTCGCGAGGTATCCAGATTAGCTAGCAGCATTTGTTATTAATTATCCCCACACCAGGGAAAATGTGAGGATGAAAAGAAACCTTCGGGAACACAGAATGATAAATTAAGCGATTTCTCTTCTATGGAAACACCGTCTTGAAACAACCATGGAAGACAAATTAATACAAACATATTCTTCCACTGGTGGCTTGCCGGTAGCAGTTGCATCACGCCTCCGGGGGGGGGGGGGGGGGTCTCGAATCGAATGCTCCCCCCTTGTCAGACGGGCCGCCTCCTGCAGTCCAAAGACATGCAGTTACACTAATTGGTCTCTCCAAATTGCCTGAAGTGTACGACTGCGTATGTGCCCTGCAACGGCCTGGCCCTCGGGGACCCTGACCAGGATAAGCTGTTAGAAGATGTATGGATGCATAGATACTCTGGGAAGGCATTACACAATAGTTACCATGGAAACAGTATACCCAACCACATTATCTTGAAGAAAGCTCAAGTCCTAGGCTGCAATCACTTGACCTTTGACCTTTGGCTCCGCCCCAAACGGTGTGAAAAACACGAATGCCATTCAAAGAGGATACAAAGCAGTTCCCCATTTGAAAGAACCTGCTGCTCCTGCTTTAGCTCCTCAAACTGAAGGTCTACAGGGAGCAGAGAAGACGGTTCAAAACAGTTTCTCTCAGTCTAACCTAAGTGCAACCTAAAAATGACAGGAGTCTGACTTACACGGTTCCCTAATGTCTAGCAAACAACCGAATAACGTGCGTTTCCACAGCAGTGCACTCTCGCATGCTTGTTTTAGGTTTGTGAGCCTCCATCCTTCAACTCTTTGGTTCCTGTGAATCCCAACCAGGCAGACAAAGTGTTTAACACCGCAGAGGAGCCTGAAGCAGACTGCAGCTGACGTGTGTGCTCCTGGAGAAGGTGACCCCGTAAAATTCTCTCTATTCCTTTTCTCCTAAGTCACGGCAAATCCTTCAGTCTAATTTTTCCAGGCAGGGGAGACTCAGTATTAAGGGGTCTACAGGGAGATCGATCACAGAATTTCTAAGAGGTGTGTTTGATGTTTTAATAGCTTCTGACATTAAACACAGATGGGACTTTGCTGCACACAAGCACAGCCGTCCCTCGAACAAATTGTAAAACCATCTTGTTATCTATTTTCTAAATTAAAGCAGGTTCCCCCCCCCAACACTGTACCTTCAACTTTCACAGGAAGAACAAGTGTAGGTTACATGATCAGCATGATCCATTAGGTAGGGTGACAGCAATTTCGTTCATAATTCAGACGTCCAGGTGGTTTGGATAACTGGCTTAAAATAAGAAGTGAGAATGGTGAGTATAAGCAGATAATGATGTTCAAAATGCTGGTTTTAAATTTACAAAATTCAACACAGAGTGGGTGCTGTGTTCTTAATCTTTCTAGTCTGGCACAGAAATAAACCAGTTTTTAATGCTATGGGGTCAGAGATCAAATGATAGCCGGATATAATTGCTGATGTCTTCAGAGAGATGAATTTGGTGGAACTTCACCCAGATGTGATGCGTTTCTTAGCAACTGAACATCATCGGTTGCTAACAGCTACCACGGGGACCTCCTTAGAATGACAAGCTATTTCAGCAGTTGAAGCATCTCCGTTTCTCCCCCTTCTTCTGTCATTGTTACACGACGTTACATTGCCATTAAGAACGTTAAGTAACTACCGGTTGGGAGAGTAATGAGGACCGTGTGTGTGTGCATGTGCATGTTTTGATGAGAGATGGCAGAAACGGAGTTGGGACTGAAACAGAATACCACCTACGTTAGCTATGGAGAGAAAGATAACAAGCTAGCTCTCGCCCTCTGCTTCCTCCTTCCAGAACACAGTTTGTCAGCTATCGAGAAGTGCGGGTGGGGGGGGGGGGGTAAGTCCTGCTCCGGTGCAATTGTTTTAACACGTGCTCTCACAGCATTAGCTGCATCCCCGAGACTCTCTCATCAGCGATCTTTAAGGTGCCCACATGGACATAGAGGGATGTACAGTTTATAGTGTCCGAGTTCACAAACACAGGGTGGAGGGGGTTATAATTAATATGACCTGAGATGGGTGAGTCACGAGCACCATCCGGGAGGAAGCGTTAACAACGAGCCGTGCTGACAGCTGCGCCCGGAATAATCCCGCAATCCTTCGCAGGAAACTCGAAATTACATTATGTCACACTGCATTTCTCACAAGAGCCCCAAAACGGATTATGGCCCGCAAATGATTTGGGGAATGATGAGCCGCCACGGGACGGGCAGAAGGTTAGCGCCAAAGCTGGCGTCTACCCAACAGTGTCGTTCGCTCCCGGCATGGAAAACGAGGAGGACGAGGAGGAATGCTAGCCCTACACGAGCACTTGGGAATGGCTGGACGATCTCTGACGATACGACTAGCGGAATCCGATGTGGTGAGGCGATGAGACAGATACTTCCATCCTCAGCAATGAGGAAAAGGAGACCGGAACATGAAGGTGGCAGCACTGCCTCTGAGGAAGGAATATAAATGGTTATCTGAGAGCTAGCATGTGTTTGCAGGAATGTCATTGAGAAACGACAGTCCGGCCCAGTATCTAAGTCATCTGTCCTAGCTAACTGCTACGGTGTTTGGGCTTTTCGTGTCTGTTGTACATCATGCACAAGATTCGCACTGCAGGCTGAGTTATGCAGGACCCGTACCCACCCTGCAAAAGGTCTCAAAGGTGCGGGGCAAAGTACACAAACCCCACAATTCCCAGCCAGGGCCTATTAACCTCTAGGAGGAGTACAGGGTGACATGGTGATGGTGTAGCAGCCGGGCCAAAGACATCGGGTTCTCTCATCCCTTGACAGACCGCTAACGACTCCTCTGGCAGTGCCATGCTTCCCTGGCAGGCAGCGATACGCTCACGCCCCTATGCCTTTGTCTGTCACCGCGTCATATCTCCACTGGTGGGTCTAATCTGTAAGCTCCTCTGTTCTGCGGTCATCATTCTGCTCCTTAACAAACGCCAAAGCAGAAGATGAAAGCCCATGCTTACCCTCTCGCTCTCTCTCTCCATTTTAGGCTCTTAAATTATTCAAGTTGTGTCATAGAATTAACAGGATGCTGTCAAGTGCAGTGAAAGTGTGTAAATGGAGTCAATCAAAAAAACACAGAATATGATGGAAACCAACAAGCCGAGCAGTATGAAGGGTACAGGGTCAGGGGGGGCCTGGGGCCGACCTCAGGAAGCACAGGGGACACCCGTGATGGAATTCCAGTCCATCAATTTGGGCTATTACCCAGGGCGGTATCTCCTGAAGGGGTGCCAACTTGGCGACCCGCTGGTGCCAAACCCCCTCCTACCAACAGCGACGACAGCACAGTCTGAAAATCCACCATCCTGGTTCTTGATTTACATTTTCTGAATGTGAATTCATGTCTGAGGAAATCATTCTTCTTGGCTTAATATGTTTACTGGGTGAGCTGCATCATCCATTAACACGGATTTTATCATTAGCATCCATGGAACCCAATTTGCAACATTTATTTAGAAGGCACATGCACCAGCTTAACTCCTGTCAGCTCTTAATTAACATGCCCAAATTATTCTTAGGCATATGAACTAAACAAGCGCACTGCCTAGGCAAAAGCCTCGCAGCAATGACAGCAATGGGAGACAGGTGTGGGTGGAATGCGGAGCCTCATTCGCTTTGTATTTTTGGCCTGTCATTTTGCCCCGTGGAAAGTGGTAGACATTAATTCATGGAGAGCATATGTGCCTATCGGTACTGTTTGCAATATCCGACCGTGAAAAAGAGATAGACAGAGAGAGCGGGAGAGAAACTGAGTGAAAAAGACAAGGGCAGTCTGGAATCCTTGGGCTGAGTAATGATTTGCTTCAGATATCCCCCTTCAAAGTCTTACATCTAAAACAAAGACACCTTCAACTGCTTTGTAAAACCCTTTGCTTAAAACGTTTGACCATTTACTGTCAGAATGGCTTATGCATTGCCGTATGAAAAAACAACTTTAATCAAGGTTAAAGGAAAGTTCTACCACCGCCACACCCTTTTCTAGTTGTCAGCTGGCAGCCTCCCCTTTAAGGGAGGCCAGGCTGCCTACTGAAAGCCACTGTCCCAAACCAAGGCGGTGGAGAAAATGACTTCAAGAGCGTCTTCAGTTATCTTTAAATTAGTGCCCAATTTGTGTTTACGTAAATTGCACAACATAAAGTGACAATTCTGCCTGGAAGAAGAGAAAACTGAAAATAGCAAGCGACTGTAAGACGCACGCAATCTCGCAAACAAAGGCTTTGTTCGCGTCAGATAACAAGCATCAGCCCCTGACCCTCATCTTTGCAATTGTTCCAAAGACAAGAGAAAATGTATTTTTAAATGACGATATAAATTTTCTACTTATTTCACTGTTACCCAAACATCCATCCATTCATCTTCTCTGCTGCTCCCGACCCCGTTTAACAACATACTCCGTTTCTGAGTCCGTCAAAGATGAGGGCAAACAGATTCAATAGCCAACCATGCTCACCTGTGATCTTCCCAAGCGCCTCCTTATCCAAACAAAACTGGCTTACTGGCTTTTCTGCCTTTTATCTATGGAAAATGAGCCAAACAAATAGCATGGCATAATGGATTACAAGTTAACGATTAGGACATTCGTAAATTTTAAAATATTCTCTGATTTGTCAACCATGGCCTTATACAAATTCATCCCACGACTCTCATATTTTCATTTAATAAATGTAGTGATTGATTGTACCCCTTTGTTGTTGAACGGTCGGTTGGTGATCCCTCGCTATATCGCGCTTCGACATTCGCGGCTTCACTGTATAGCGGATTTTATATACAAGCATATCTAAATATATATCGCGGATTTTTCGCCGGTTCGCGGATTTCTGCGGACGATGGGTCTGTTTATTTCTG